>JACEFZ010004668.1:0-56929 GCA_014155875.1 Cepaea nemoralis
CTATAGTAACTTAGAAGGTCCACTATTCTTAAAGAAGAAGTCGCTGACGCTATGAAACGTATGAAGAAAGGAAAAACAGCTGGGCCAGATGAAATCACAATAGAAGAATTAGAAGTATTGGGAGAATTTGGAGTAGATATATTAACCAAAATGTTGAATGATATTTACAGCAGTGGATATTTACCCAGTGATATGCTGAAATCTGTATTTATAGCTATACCAAAAAGACCAGGAGCAATTGATTGTGAAGATTTTCGTACAATTAACCTTATAAACCATATCACTAAGCTTCTACTCAGAATCATAATGAGAAGAACCAAAAAGAAAAATAAAAATGGAAATTAGTGAAGAACAGTATGGATTTGTGGAAGGAAAGGGCACAAACAATGCAATTTATACATTGCGGACACTAATAGAAAGGTCAATAGAGAAACAGAGGGACATATATTTGTGCTTCATAGATTATACTAAGGCATTTGATAAAGTAAAACATGATGAACTGATTAAAATGTTGGAAGATATCAACATTGATGGAAAAGATTTAAGAATAATAAAGAATATTTACTGGAACCAAGTAGCAGCAATTAAAATGGGAAATAAAGAGGGTAGTTAAGAACAGATAAAGCTAGGAGTACGACAAGGGTGTGTCTTGTCACCAGATCTTTTCTCCCTGTATATCGAAGTAATAATGAGAGAGATCAAAGAGATGCCAGGAATACTAGTTGGAGGTTATAATATAAATAATATACGCTATGCAGATGACACAGTATTGGTGGCGGATAATTCAACAGACCTACAACAATTATTAGACGTTGTAGTAACAGAGAGTGCAAGGAAAGGACTCAACTTGAATATCAAGAGAACAGTCAGTCATTGGCACCTTGCCGTCTTGACAGACGATAGTTTGTGCTTTAAAAAGGCATAATAACTTTTAACTATGGCGGTAGCGAGTGTGACTGATAAGGCCAATTTGCGCTGTAAATGTCCGTTCACAGTGGGTGCATGTGAATACGTGGTCATTTCCACCATCATGCACCATCTTACGTCTCAAACGCTTGGTGTGTGACTTTTCTGCAATAATTTTCTCCTTTGACTTTATTCCATTTCTGATATTTGCCCTCCATGCAACACGTTCAGCGGCGACTTGCTCCCAATATGCATTATCAATGCCTGTATCAATCATGTCCCGCTTACACACATATTTGTATCGTAGTAGAGGCCGACCCTGAGATCTCTTACCCATCTGTAATTCACCAAAAAAGATATCCTTTGGTATTCTACCATCATCCATCCTCCTAAGATGTCCTATCCATCTAAGTCTACGAAGACTGAGCATGGAATAAACTGTCACACAACCTGATCTTTCCAATACTTTAGTATTTGTGATTTTGTCTTGCCACTTAATACCAAGAATTCTTCGCAGACACCGCATATGAAAGCTGTTTAAATTGTTCTCTTGGTGTGAGTAAGTTGTCCAGGTTTCATTGCCATAGAGAAGAGTACTAAGGACACAGGCTTGATAGACAAGGACTTTTGTTTTGGCAGTAAGCTTCCTGTTCTCCCAGACTCTTTTTCTTAACCTGTTCATTGTTGTTGCTGCCTTACCAATCCGGATGTTGATTTCCTGATCTAGGGATAATTTGCTATTTACCACTGATCCTAGATATGTAAAATGGTCTACTATCTCTAGTTCGGCGTCGTCAATAAAGATTGATGGTACCCCATGTGCACCTTGTGACATAATCTGTGTCTTCTTTTTGCTAATTGTTAAACCTAAATTCAGAACAAGCATTGGAGAATGCAGATAGTAGACATTGCAATTCTTCCTCAGAGTGGGTCGTAACTGCAGCATCATCTGCAAAAAGCAACTCTCTGATCAGTACCCTCCTAATTTTGGTCTTAGCCTTCAATCTCTGAGCATTGTAGAGGCCGCCATCTGAGCGTGAGTGAATGTATATACCACCATCCTGATCACGAAATGCATATTTCAGTAGAAGTGAAAAGTATATTCCAAAGAGGGTGGGAGCTAGTACACAACCTTGCTTAACTCCACTCTTGATTTCAAATTCTTCAGAAGTTGCACCATCAAACTTGATTATACCCTTCATGCCTGTGTGGAACGATTCCACAATGGACAGAAGAGTTGGTGGGCAGCCAATCTTCTTTAGTGCCTTGAACAGACCCTCACGACTGACCAAATCAAATGCCTTTGTGAGGTCGATGAAGGCAATAAACAGTGGTTGATTCTGTTCACGGCATTTTTCTTGCATTTGTCGCAATGAGAATATCATATCAGTGGTAGACCGGTTCTGTCGAAAGCCACACTGTGATTCGGGGTAGACTTGATCTCCTAGGACTTGAAGTCTGCGCAGAACAATTCTGGCAAATACTTTTCCAACAATACATAGAAGTGAGATACCCCTATAGTTGTTGCAGTCGCTCCGATCGCCCTTGTTCTTGTACAGTGTTATGATGCTTGAATCTTTGAAATCCTGTGGGACTTGTCCTTCAAGCCAGCATAGCTCTATTAGCTGGTGGATCTGTAGAGCGAGTGTGTCTTGCCCACTCCTGATAACCTCTATTGGAATCCCATCCTTACCTGGAGCCTTGCCAGATGCAAGTTCATTTATAGCACACTTAACTTCTGTTATGGTGGGAAGTGTGTCCAGGTGGTCAAGAGTTGGTAGAGCCTCTATGGCATTAAGGGCATCATCCGCTAGTTTGGTCTCACTTGAGTAAAGCTCCAAATAGTGCTCTACCCATCTGTCCATCTGCTGTTTCTTATCAGTGATGACTTCTCCAGTCAAGGTTTTCAGCGGTGCACTTCTTTTGATCACTGGACCACAGGCTTTCTTTATTCCTTCATACATGCTTCTTATGTCTCCCTTATCACTTGCGATTTGAATGGACTCACATAACTTGATCCAATAATCATTTGCACACTGCCTGGCAGCCTTTTGCACATCCTTCCTAGCTTGCCTTAGCTCACTCAGAGTGTTACGCGTTGGTCTTTCCTTGTTTCTTAAGAGAGCTTTCTTCTTCTTATCAATCAAGGGCTGCAGAGTCTCGCTGTTGGCCGCAAACCAGTCCTGCCTCTTATGATCCACAGTGCCGTAAACCCTTACGGCAGTTTTATTAAGAGTTTCCTTAAGTTGACCCCACTTTTAATTTACTGTACAATTTTCTGGTGTATCAGTGAAAGAGTCTTCAAGTTGCTGTTGAAACTGAAAGCACTTTTCAGGATCATGAGTGTTAATAATATTAATCCTGGGGCTAGATTTGTGTTTAGCTGTGTAGATTCTCTTTGGTCTCAGTCTAACCCTTGCAACAACCCAAGAAAACAGTAACAATGGTAATATCAAAGAAAATGGTGACACCAAAATGTGACATAGAAATAGAAGGGAAAATCCTTAACCAAGTTGATAATTTTAGATACCTAGGGGCATTTATAACATCAGATGGAAGATGTACAACAGAGATTAGGAGCAGAATAGGGCAGGCAAAAGCCGCATTTCATAAAATGAAGAGTATCTTATGCAATAAGTCACTGTCACTGAATGTAAGAAAGAGAGTGCTGAAATGCTATGTAGAACCAGTTTTGCTGTATGGCAGTGAATCTTGGAATGTAAATGAACAAATTAAGAAGAAATTAGAAGCAACAGAGATGTGGTTCCTGAGACGAATGTTGCGAATTCCTTGGACTGCCAGAGTAACTAACGACGACTGCCTGAAACAGGCTAATGAAACTAGAACATTATATACAACAATAAGACAGAGACAAACAGCTTTCCTCGGTCATGTGATGAGAAGAGAGGCATTGGAGAACATCGTAACAACTGGAAAGATCGAGGGGAAGAGAGGCAGAGGTAAACCAAGAGAAGTGATGCTGGATGGATTGAGACGGTGGCATGGAGGAATATCAGCAGCAGAGTTGATCCAGAAAACCAAAGACCGAGATCTATGGAGAGCCATGAACGCCTACGCCAGCCGGCACGGCACTTGATGATGATGATGACATGTGTGTAAAGAGTCCACGATAGCAATACATTATCCCGGAGATCGGATGGAAATAATTGACACTTTGGTCACATCACGGAGATCGGATGGAAATAATTGACACTTTGGTCACATCACGGAGATCGGATGGAAATAATTGACACTTTGGTCACATCACGGAGATCGGATGGAAATAATTGACACTTTGGTCACATCACGGAGATCGGATGGAAATAATTGACACTTTGGTCACATCACGGAGATCGGATGGAAATAATTGACACTTTGGTCACATCACGGAGATCGGATGGAAATAATTGAAACTTTGGTCACATCACGGAGATCGGATGGAAATAATTGACACTCTGGTCACATCACGGTGATCGGATGGGGATAGGCAAAACACACAGATGGGTGGGTCGTTCGACGCGTGAGAAGTTCATGGGCCTTTACGGCTCAAGCTGGAGGGAGAATTGTGAAGGAAGTTTCTGGTGCTTTTGCCTTGAACACAAGTAGCCTCACTATGGAAGTCATGAAATAAGCAAAGCAACTACATGGCTCGAAACACATATATTCACTTGGGCATATTTCCTTAGTGACTCAATGAGTATACTCAGGAATATGGCTATGGGGTGGGCCCGAAGACAGTGGTTATTGTCTCTGGATCGGTCACAGCTAGCAAAGATTAGGTTTATTTTTGTGCCAGTGCATGCGGGTGTCCAAAGAAAATGAGCAGGCTGACAGGCTTACAGGTAGGTCTACTGTGGAGGGTGGACGAGCCATGGACCAGGCATATATATTGAATGCTCTACGAGAAGTGATCGAAGAGAATGTGAAAAGAGATGTGGTCAAACAAGAACTATGCGGGAAGGCAAAGAAGATTAATAAACCAACACAGAAATAGTGTCGTGAGCCGCTACACACTGCGGGATTTACTGAGGAGAGAATCTGAGCAATTATGGACTGAATGGTTCGATGTGCCGTGAGGATGATATATCGACTAACTAACTAACTAACTAGGCTAAACTTTGGAAAACAATCCAGCAACATGAAAACAATGATATATGTTTCAGGACAGTCTAGATTATGTCAGGACATACATCAGCACTTGAACATATACTGATAGAGTTCTACTAGAGTTCTGCAGACGTACAGCTAGAGTTCTGCAGACGTACAGCTAGAGTTCTACAGACGTACAGCTAGAGATCTACAGATGTACAGCTAGAGTTCTGCAGACGTACAGCTAGAGTTCTACAGACGTACAGCTAGAGTTCTACAGACGTACAGCTAGAGATCTACAGATGTACAGCTAGAGTTCTACAGACGTACAGCTAGAGTTCTACAGGTGTACAGCTAGAGTTCTACAGGTGTACAGCTAGAGTTCTACAGGTGTACAGCTAGAGTTCTACAGACGTACAGGTAGAGTTCTACAGACGTACAACTAGAGTTCTACAGGTGTACAGCTAGAGTTCTAAAGACGTACAGCTAGAGTTCTACAGACGTACAGCTAGAGTTCTATCGATGAGTCCCCTCCACTTCCCCACCAGCGGACAAAACCACCGGCAGATATAGTGGGGAACACATCGTGCTAGATGGAGTGGGGAACACATCGTGCCAGGTGGAGTGGGGAACACATCGTGCCAGATGGAGTGGGGAACACATCGTGCCAGGTGGAGTGGGGAACACATCGTGCCAGATGGAGTGGGGAACACATCGTGCCAGGTGGAGTGGGGAACAAATCGTGCCAAGTGGAGTGGGGAACACATCGTACTCTTTTCATCTGCTTCATACAGGAACACATCAACTTTGCAGAAACAATAAGAGCGCTCGCTCTCAAACATCCGGCACGATGATGGCGTGGTAGGAGGTTCAGCTCTACATCGGCATTAAGCTGCACTAAACCGTGACTTCTCTCTTAGAAAGTCATGGCAAACTACTGAACGTGCATTTGCCTACAAAAATCAACCTGGGGTTGAAAACAGCGTCCCGAAAGAGACATTCAACTATAGAAAATATCAGAAGAAAAGAAGTAGCCACTCCATCACACCGTCTCACGTGACATCACTCCATCACACATCTTCTCACGTGACACCTCTCTATCACACAACTTCTCACGGGACACCTCAACATCACAAACCTTCTCACGTGACATCTCTCCACCACACACATATTCACGTGACACCTCTCCATCACACACCTTCTCACGTGACACCTCTCCAAAACGCCTTATCACATGACATATCTTCATCACACACCTGCTGACATGACAGCACTCCATCACACACCCTCTCACATGACACCACTCCATCACACACCTTATAACGTAACACCACTCCATCACACACCTTCTAACGTGACACCACTTCACCACACACCTTCTAACGTGACACCACTCCACCACTCACCTTCTAACCTGACACCGCCCCATCACACACCTTCTAACGTGACACAACTCCATCACATACCTTCTAACGTGACACCACTCCATCACACACCTTCTAACGTGACACCACTCCATCACTAACCTTCTCACATGACACCACTCCGTCACACACTTTTTCACGTGACACCAATCCATCAACACCTTCTAACGTGACACCACTCCACCACCCACCTTCTAACGTGACACCACTCAATCACACACTTTCTAACGTGACACCACTCCATCACACACCTTCCAACGTGACTTCACTCCATCACCCAACTTTTAACGTGACACCACTCCATCACACTCCTTCTAACGTAACACCACTCAATCACACACCTTATCACGTGACACCACTTCATCACCCACCTTCTAACGTAACACCACTCCATCACATACCTTCTAACGTAACACCACTCCATCACAACCTTCGAACGTGACACCACTCCACCATCCACCTTCTAACGTGACATCACTACATCACACACCTTCTAACGTGACACCACTCCATCACACACATTCTAACGTGACACCACTTCATCACACACCTTCTCACGTGACAGCACTCCATCACTAACCTCCTCACGTGACAGCACTCCATCACACACCTACTCAACTTACATTGGATGTTTGTGGTCTTAAATGCCGGCAAAGCAAATTTCCACCGGCTCGCTTTAGGGATAACAAGACAGCTATTGTGATATAAAAGCAGTACTTCACAATTTCAGTCCGTAGTGTCTCGCGAGTGAGTACTTTCATTGATCCCCAGACTTGAGTAAATCCTTTCTTAAAATCCTTTCTTGCCTACCACGATGGTGCGTAATCCCTGGTTTATGACACCACAAATTCCACTTTTGAGTTACATTGTCGAGGATAATTTCCTCTCAGAAATGTCTGCTGCCATTTGTGTTGTCTGAAAGTGCTGGATCTACGTGGTATATCACAAAATAAAGTTGAATTGGTTTGAATTGAATTGTTAGTCTGTGGGAGATAGTCACAGGTAAGCACATTCTTTGAAGCCTGTCATCTGCCGTCTTTGAGCTGGAATTCTAGTTCTACCAACAACAGTAACGTTTTCATTGTCAGTTTGACGTTTATATGAATAAATCAAAACAAAAGGAAAACAAAAGAAGACCGTTATAGTTCTCTAGAAAGATCGGATGACATGTGGAAACTAAGGACAACAAATCTATGTTTTTTCCAGAGAATCAGAATATGTAAGAAAGGTATGATTCTCCGATGATTAGATGGCACGAGGGAAAAGAGATCAACAAAAAAACGTATACTTCTCCGAAGAATAAATGAACACGAAAATAAAAAGAGAAAAATATAGCAAGTTACACTTCTTAAAAGAACAGACGACTCGAAGTAAAGATACCAGGTTTAGAGGATGAATGAAAGTGAGCTCTATTTACCCACGATTCACTTGATGTGGCAAGCATTTCTGGTCAAAACCAACGGCTGTCACTTGACATTGGCTGGTTTATTGTTGGAAACTAAACCAATAATTGATGCTGTTCATTAATTGATTGTTTCAATAATTTGTTCACTTATTCATTCAAACAATTAGTATCTCTTATTCTATCCTACCTCTCTGTGATAGGGTTCTTACATTTGATTTGTAAACGATCATTTCAAAGTACACACAAGCGTTCTAAATACAGTACATTGTCTCCTGACTCCTGGCGATTATCCAAAGGTGTTTGTTATGGAACAAAACGTATTGCCAATTGTCTTATATTGTAATGTTTTCTCAGTTCTCTGGACAGAAATGTATTCTGTACATTGTTTACTCAGTTCCCTGGAGAGAAGCTTATTTTGTCCAATGTTTTCTCAGTTCCCTGGAGAGAAGCTTATTTTGTCCAATGTTTTCTCAGTTCCCTGGAGAGAAGATTATTTTGTCCAATGTTTTCTCAGTTCCCTGGAGAGAAGCTTATTGTGTCCAATGTTTTCTCTGTATCGTGGAGAGAAGCTTTTTATGTCTACTGTTTTCTCTGTTCCCCGGAGAGAGTCTTAATTCTGTCCATTGTTTTCCAGTCCCCTTGAGAGAAACCTATTCTGCTCATTATTTTCAGTTCCCTGGAGAGAAGATTATTCTGTCCACTATTTTCCTGTTCCCTGGAGAGAAACCTATTCTGCTCATTATTTTCCAGTTCCCTGGAGAGAAGATTATTCTGTCCACTATTTTCCTGTTCCCTGGAGAGAAACCTATTCTGCTCATTATTTTCCAGTTCCCTGGAGAGAAGATTATTCTGTCCACTATTTTCATGTTCCAGCTGCTTAAGGATTTTGTAACTTCAACAGTCGTGATACTGTGTTTTCGTCTTATCTGATTGGGCTAGGCCTATCTTACTACACCAGAGATCTGAGGGTGTATACTATTCTTGGGAGTCCTTATGTGTCTTAATATTATTAGTATCCCCCCTCCCGCTAAATATTTAACATTAAAACACACACATACACACACACACAGAGAGGGAGAGAGACAGAGAGAGACAGAGAGAGAGACAGAGAGAGAAAGAGAGAGAGACAGACAGAGAGAGCGAGAAAGAGAGAGAGAGAGAGAGAGAGAGAGAGAGAGAGAGAGAGAGAGAGAGAGAGAGAGAGAGAGAGAGAGAATATGTGAATGTTTTTGAACGAAGTACCACAGTTGTAACTTTCACCACAGTTACCGTCCTAACCACTAGACTACAAACGATCCTGTTGAGTTGCGTTGAGTTGAGTTGAGTTGAGTACCGACATAAGTGCACTCGGGGCATTCCAATAAGCGTTCAGCCCTCTTCTTCAATAGCCAGCGAAGAGTTCCAATACTATTGGTGCCCGTTGCAATCTGATTATATGTCCGTCTTGTTTTACATCTGAGTGTCGACTGTCGACCAATTCCTCTAACCTTCCCCTGCTGCTGCATTCTCTCCAGACCATTATAGTCTGTCTGTTCTTTTGAATATTCACGCGCTCCCAGAGGGCCTTCAACACATCTGCCTTTACCATGCACCAAATCACCTCTTAAAGATGCAGCACCAGCCAATCTGTCAGCCTGTTCATTTCCAACCACACCAGACTGTCCTGGAGAAAAGACCAAGCGAATGCGCACAACCCGCGACCTCTGATTAGATGCACACCATTCAGCACGAAGCGCACCAGTTTTCGCCTTTGCCAGCATGCCTTGTGAAACAGTTACAATCACGACATGCGTATAGAATTTGTTTTCCAATAAGTGGAAGGCTGCGGTAACCGCCTCTACCTCAATTCTCAGACTTGAGGTTGTGGTGTCATATGCTAAGCTCTCCTTTACTAAACATTGGCCCCTGGCTTTTGCTATGGATTCCAGGCACTTATTTTTGCCTCTGAACACAGAGCCATCGGTATAGACAATCACATCGCCAGGACGAGAATAGTCCTGAATTAATTGCTGAATTTTTACTTCCGAAGCGCCTGCTGGCCACTTCCTATACTCATGGCCCAATGTGATTATAACCCCACACAGGTCTTAAATTCTATTCGGTACTCTGACCTACTCATATCCTCTGCCAATCTCCTCAAGTGGGCACACTTCCTTGATGGAATGATCCTATTTTGAATATGTAAAAAAAAAATATTATGCGAAATTCATCAAACGTGTTTTCTTGTTTTCCCGCCTGCTTGGATACAGCGGAATTACCACTTTATACGTGTGTGGTGACATTTGGTAACTCCATGCTCTGTATCACCGGGACCTGTAAGGCAAATAAACCAGAGTAACACTGACCCTATCAAGCATGTCGTAAGAGGCGTTTCAGAAGGTTGTGCTTACGGCAGTCCACCCAGTCAAGTAAATAAATGTAGACACACAATTGAAGCAACTGTAAAAAAGTTATTTTTAAACAAGAAACCGCAAACAATATTTTGCACGATTTATCGCCATACATATCTTGCTTGCATCTCGTCAGGTGCATACTGCATGCAGACGTATATATCATATCAAGTGAATACATGAATAATTATTTAGCTAAAACAGAACATATATTCACAGTTATTGTTCAAATGTGGGTTGCTTGGACGATATGCAGTGAAATATGCAGTAAATATGCAGTAAATCGTCTCACATATTATTGGTGGCTTCTGTGTGTAAATTGACTTTGGGAATGCATTGTTTTGAATGAACACGTCACATACAGATCACGATAAATCAGGCAGCCAAGAGGAGAGGAAGATCACAGTAATGGCTGTATCCAGTTGCAGGGAACACGCAAGAGGAGAGGAAGATCACAGTAATGGCTGTATCCAGTTGCAGGGAACACACAAGAGGAGAGGAAGATCACAGTAATGGCTGTATCCAGTTGCAGGGAACACGCAAGAGGAGAGGAAGATCACAGTAATGGCTGTATCCAGTTGCAGGGAACACACAAGAGGAGAGGAAGATCACAGTAATGGCTGTATCCAGTTGCAGGGAACACGCAAGAGGAGAGGAAGATCACAGTAATGGCGGTATCCAGTTGCAGGGAACACGCAAGAGGAGAGGAAGATCACAGTAATGGCTGTATCCAGTTGCAGGGAACACGCAAGAGGAGAGGAAGATCACAGTAATGGCTGTATCCAGTTGCAGGGAACACGCAAGAGGAGACGAAGATCACAGTAATAACTGTATCCAGTTGCAGGGAACACGCAAGAGGAGAGGAAGATCACAGTAATGGCTGTATCCAGTTGCAGGGAACACGCAAGAGGAGAGGAAGATCACAGTAATGGCTGTATCCAGTTGCAGGGAACACGCAAGAGGAGAGGAAGATCACAGTAATGGCTGTATCCAGTTGCAGGGAACACGCAAGAGGAGAGGAAGATCACAGTAATGGCTGTATCCAGTTGCAGAGAACACGCAAGAGGAGAGGAAGATCACAGTAATGGCTGTATCCAGTTGCAGGGAACACGCAAGAGGAGAGGAAGATCACAGTAATGGCTGTATCCAGTTGCAGGGAACACGCAAGAGGAGAGGAAGTTCACAGTAATGGCTGTATCCAGTTGCAGGGAACACGCAAGAGGAGAGGAAGATCACAGTAATGACTGTATCCAGTTGCAGGGAACACGCAAGAGGAGAGAAAGATCACAGTAATGGCTTATCCAGTTGCAGGAAATACGCAAGAGGAGAGGAAGATCACAGTAATGGCGGTATCCAGTTGCAGGGAGCACGCAAGAGGAGAGGAAGATCACAGTAATGGCGGTATCCAGTTGCAGGGAACACGCAAGAGGAGAGGAAGATCACAGTAATGGCGGTATCCAGTTGCAGGGAACACGCAAGAGGAGAGGAAGATCACAGTAATGGCGGTATCCAGTTGCAGGTAACACGCAAGAGGAGAGGAAGATCACAGTAATGGCGGTATCCAGTTGCAGGGAACACGCAAGAGGAGAGAAAGATCACAGTAATGACTGTATCCAGTTGCAGGGAACACGCAAGAGGAGAGGAAGATCACAGTAATGGCGGTATCCAGTTGCAGGGAACACGCAAGAGGAGAGGAAGATCACAGTAATGGCGGTATCCAGTTGCAGGGAACACGCAAGAGGAGAGAAAGATCACAGTAATGTCTGTATCCAGTTGCAGGGAACACGCAAGAGGAGAGGAAGATCACAGTAATGACTGTATCCAGTTGCAGGGAACACGCAAGAGGAGAGGAAGATCACAGTAATGACTGTATCCAGTTGCAGGGAACACGCAAGAGGAGAGGAAGATCACAGTAATGACTGTATCCAGTTGCAGGGAACACGCAAGAGGAGAGGAAGATCACAGTAATGGCTGTATCCAGTTGCAGGGAACACGCAAGAGGAGAGGAAGATCACAGTAATGGCTGTATCCAGTTGCAGGGAACACGCAAGAGGAGAGGAAGATCACAGTAATGGCTGTATCCAGTTGCAGGGAACACGCAAGAGGAGAGGAAGATCACAGTAATGCTGTATCCAGTTGCAGGGAACACGCAAGAGGAGAGGAAGATCACAGTAATGGCTGTATCCAGTTGCAGGGAACACGCAAGAGGAGAGGAAGATCACAGTAATGACTGTATCCAGTTGCAGGGAACACGCAAGAGGAGAGGAAGATCACAGTAATGACTGTATCCAGTTGCAAGGAGCACGCAAGAGGAGAGGAAGATCACAGTAATGACTGTATCCAGTTGCAGAGAACACGCAAGAGGAGAGGAAGATCACAGTAATGACTGTATCCAGTTGCAGGGAACACGCAAGAGGAGAGGAAGATCACAGTAATGGCTGTATCCAGTTGCAGGGAACACGCAAGAGGAGAGGAAGATCACAGTAATGACTGTATCCAGTTGCAGGGAACACGCAAGAGGAGAGGAAGATCACAGTAATGACTGTATCCAGGTGCAGGAAACACGCAAGAGAAGAGGAAGATCACAGTAATGGCTGTATCCAGTTGCAGGGAACACGCAAGAGGAGAGAAAGATCACAGTAATGGCTGTATCCAGTTGCAGGGAACACGCAAGAGGAGAGGAAGATACTCAGAAAGGGCTGTAGCGGGTTCCATGGAACATACAAGGTGTCTGGAGGTTCTTCAACCTGCTTTGAACTAGGCCATCTCTAAGACTGGCGCCTGGAATACAAGGACATGAGAATTAGCAGATGAATCGTTAGAGGGGACATGGGGGGAACTGGACGACGTGACTAGGGACAGGTGAATTGTTGGGGAGAACATGGAGGTAGCTGTTGGACGTGGCAAGGGACAGATGAACTGTGTGGAAGGACATGGCTTGGAGGTGTATGACGTGACAAGGGACAGATGAACTGTGGGGGAGGACATGGAGGGAGGTGTATGACGTGACAAGGGACAGATGAACTGTGGGGGAGGACATGGAGGTAGCTGTTGAACGTGGCAAGGGACAGATGAACTATGTGGGAGGACATGGAGGGAGGTGTATGACGTGACAAGTGGCATTTGAATTGTGGGGTAGGACATGGAGGGATCTTTAGGACGTGACAAGGGACAGATGACCTGTGTGGGAGGACATGGAGGGATCTGTAGGACGTAACAGGGGATTGGTGAAGTGTGGGGTGGGGCATGGGGGGAGGTGTAGGACGTGACAAGGGATATGTTAACTGTGGGGGAGGACATGGAGGGAACTGCAGGACATGACAAGGGATAGGACCGCTGACAGGATTTGGTTCACGGCCTATGATCCAATGGGGGATACAAGAAAAGAAAAAAAAAAGAAGAAAATAATGGTCCGTTAAGGTACGACAATAGACTACCATAGTAGTCGACATTTCTTTTAGCACTGATTCGCTTTGAACGCAAGCAAAGTCCTTAACACTTCTAGTAGTGGTGGACTGAAGTTTTCGTGTGGATTAGATTTCGATATTAGCAGTGTCCCTCGCCATCAGGCGGAACCACTCCCACTTCAGAAGTACTTGTAATTTACGTTCCCAAGTCAAGGAACGACAGGTCGACAGTTTAGTCCAACTGTCCAGGGTAGGGGTTTAACCGCTTATCTCGGCATAAGCACACCGTATGTTTAAGAACACGTTTGCTTATCCACTAGGCCATGCTGACCTACGTCGACATTTTAAAGCAGGAAAATGATATTTTATGTGACTAGAATTCATAACTACACAAAATTATATCCCCAAATTACTGACATCGATGTTCAGTAATTGTGTTTACATATTATAAAATCTGTGCTATCATTTCAAAGCACATTTCTCGTGTCATTTACCCAGTCCCATCTTTGCATTGTCAGAAAATAAACAACCTTATCAGCTTCCGGCTTTTAGTCCTATCTGGCAATTTACTTTACTTCCGGTTTCGAGTACTTTAGAATTGGCTTCCTTGGACCAGATGTAGGTCACTCTCCTAGCCTTGGCTCAACCAGGTATGGAAACTCACTATCTCAAGGTGTGTGTTTTTAGAGAATTAGATCTTGTAATGAGATTTCTGCAGCTTCGTTTGTTGAAGATGAGGACGGAGCACGTATGGGAACGTACCCAGTGCTAGGATATCGGTTCTTAACTCATCTCATCTTAACTCATCTCATCTCAACTCAACTCATCTCATCTCAACTCAGTTAATCTCATCTCAACTCAACTCAAATTGTTGATCAGTTTCACTGGAAAGTATTATTACTGGAAAACATCTCACACAGGTCGTTTAGAAAACTAGTGTTACGTCATCATGATTTTCATCATAGTTATGAAGATGCTGATTACAATCTTAATTATAATAATCATCATCACCATAATTATGTTAATTACCTTTACATTCATTACGATCAACATCACGATCAGCATCATCATCAAAATCATCATCAACATCATCATCAACATCATCATCACCATTTTTATTATACTTATCGTTATTACAATCACGATCAAGTTCATCAACATATTCATCACCATAAGTATGTTAGTTATCTATATCATGATAATGATCATTATCACTATCATCATCATCATTACTATCACCTTCACAATTATGTTAATTATCATCATCATCAATGGGCGACAACAAGGGTGACAAATGTCCCAGTGACCCGAAATGAAATAGTGCTTGGCTAGCAAATACATTACGTGGAAAGTCCGAATCCAAAGCCCATGTGCGGAACAACATGAAAGATTAAACAATGTCCCAGTCGCACGAAATGGAATATTGCTTGGCTATCAAATCCGTTAGGTGGAATAACTACATCGAGAACTGTGTTTTTAAATAACAGGCGGAAAAAGCGTCCTGGTGGCACGAAATGGGATATTGCTTGGTTAGCAAAACCATTACGTGGAAAGTCCGAATCCAAAGCTCACTGCGTGGATGTCATCTGCAGACTGCATTCTTCTGGTTTCCGGAAGGACAGCCTATGGTGAACGGAAGGCCCAATATACGGAAGTAAGACTAAGCAGCCATGTGCAGGACGTGACGATTCCTTGGGTGAGCCCAGTACAAGAGCGCTGTGTGTCGGCTCAGCAACTATCGAAGCCTCCTTGGATTGCGGGGAATGCCCATGGTCTGCCCCTGACTTCTCTTGATGGCTGACCATTATGTCTCCGACTGATATGAATAGACCAGCTGGGATGGGGATTACACCACAACAGTCAGTTGACCGTCCTACGAAAGAATCGGGAAGGTTAACCCAGTCAACAAATGCCCGCAGAAGTCGGATGTGTCGTTTGAACGGTGCACATATCGCAGCTTTGCTGTAAACAGGTACAACGCAATTACATCCAAAATATTCCAGATGAACGCAGAAGAAGAAGAATCATAATTTTCTCTCACAATCTAAGTGATCACCAAGTGTTAATCATTATCATAATCACTATCTTCGTATGTGTTACTTTATTTGAGCTTGTAGAATTAACTGGAAAAGAACATGAAAAATATATATCACTGTATCTGAGAAGGTAGAAATAACTGGAAACAGAACATGAATCATTAGTGTTACTTTATTTGAGCTTGTAGAATTAACTAGAAAAGAACATGAACCATTTATTTTACTTTATTTGAGACTTGTAGATATAACTGGAAAATATCATGAACCATTTATGTTACTTTATCTGAAACATGTAGAAATAACTGGAAACCATTTATGTTAGTTTATCTGAGCTTGTAGAATTAACTGGAAAAGAACATGAACCATATATATCACTTTATCTGAGCTTTTAGAAATAACTGGGAAAAGAACATGAACCAAATGTGTTACTTAATCTAATCTTGTAGAAATAAGAATAAAAAAGAACATGAACCATATATTCTAATTAATCTGAACTTGTAGAAATAACTGGAAAAGAACATGAACCATATATGTTATTTAATCTGAACTTTTAGAAATAATTGAAAAATAGCATGAACAATTTAATCCGAATTTAATCCGAATTTGTAGTTTAAACCATAGAATCGACCCTAAACGGAGTTTGGTAAATTCTGAACTTATGGTATTTTTGTTTTGTTCGCATATCCTTTACAGGACATCGCTGTCAACATCAGCTTTTTTCAGCTGATTGTTGATTTCTTGGCAAGATTACGCTCAGTAGTTTGCCATTGCAACTTATGGTATACTAACAGAAAACATTATTGTGAGGTAAAGACTGCTTTAGGTATTTCTCGTATGATGTCACATGTGACACATGTTTGTTGTGCGCTGTTGGCGAAGTGTGTTTAATAATTTAATGTCTCATGTTTGTTGTGCCCTGTTTGCGAGTTGTGTATGATAATATAATGGCACGTGTTTGTTGTGCGCTGCTGGCGAAGTGTGTATAATAATGTAATGTCACATGTGTGTAGTGCGCTGCTGGCAAAATGTGTATAACAATTTAATGCCACGTGTTTGGTGTGCACAGACAGAAAAACCAATGACCAAGTCCTACAAGAAACAAATGAAAATTGTAAACTGATTAGAAATATTAGAAGTAGACATTCAAAATTTTTTTTCGGTCACGTTATGAGAAGAAATAAATAGGAGAACTTGGTGACAGCTGACAAGATTGAGGGGAAAAGAACAAGAGGAAGACAAAGAAGAAAATACAAAATGGCTTGATCAAGTGATATTGTCGTGACATTAACACAGAGGTGATCCACGACTTTGGTGATCGTGTGAGATGGCGAGATATGAACTCCCACGCATATCAGCATGGCCGATGATGATGATAATTGTTTTCCGCTGTTGTCGATGTGTGTATAATAATTTAATGTCAAATGTTTTGTTGTATCGTGTTGTTTACATGCAATGTGGAGAACACGATGATCCATGAGACAGTAGGTACCCTCGTGAACAACACTGGAAGTCTCGGAATGAACTGTGCGTGAGCATCTCCTCACTGCAACTGAAAGACGAGCGATTGTATCAAGTTGGGCCTGCATGCGTGTTATTGATTGGATCGCTGAGTTGAACCTGTCAGTTTGTGTTCTGGATTACGAGGCCATATGAACCTTGAACGGGGAAGCTAACTGTTAATAAAACATTCTTGGCGTGAGTTACCGCCCCTGTCGTGGCATCATTTTTACCTTGTGTTTTATGGCAATTATTCAGCATACAAAAGGTTAAAAAATTTCCCTTAATTCCCTTAATTACATTGCAGTTTCAGTTACGCGTTAGTTTTTTTTTTTTTTTTTTAAATCTTGAGCTGCTAATTTGCATACTCTTTCTGGTGGCCTGGATGTTCTTAATTATACTTGGTTCTATAACTGATTCTTATGTGAGAATGTAAGGGTGAGGGGGGTACCACACAACCAGAGCATGCATTAGGAAAAGATTGGGAGGAGTTATGTCCATCCATCCATCATGTAACATGCCGATAAGCGTGGGCGCTCATGTTTTGTCATCTCACTTGATCACCAGAGTCGTGGATCAGCTCTGTGTTCCTGTCTCGACCATGCCACGTGGCCATGGTTTCCTGGCCTAGAGGTTAGAGACTTTTCTCATTAATCTCGTATACTCTCGTAAGTAACGTGACGACGGTTAGAATCAGCAGTGGTTCGAACCGCGTCGGTAACTTACGGGGTATGTGAGCCGGCCGCTCAGAAAGCAATGGCAAACTACTGAGCTTAATCTTGCCAAGAAGTCAACAATCAGCTGAAAGATGTTGATGTTGACAGCGATGTCCTGTAAAGGATATGCAAACATTTACAAAGATTGCCATTGCTTTCTGAACGACCGGCTCCAATACTTTTTCGAAAATAAAAAAAAAACCCATCATAGCCATGTTTCGAACCCGGGTATACGGGCTTACAAACCCGTTCGCAAGCCGTTAGCCACAGAGCCCGACGTCCACTATACGTCCTGAAATGACGAAATGTGGCAGTCCTCGAACCGGTCCTTTAATTAACAAAAAGCTGGCCTGTGTGTTCTACGTCAGCACTTCATGTCTCGGCGTTATAAGTACACTATCATTCTCCAATGGAAACTTTCAGTTCCGTGACAGACGTGTGTCATAGTACGTGCTCGAAGTTCGTGCATTGCCGTGAGAGAAAATTCTACTCTGGCTTCTTCTTCTTCTTCTTCTTCTTCTTCTTCTTCTTCTTCTTCTTTCGTTCGCTTGAAATACATCTATAACTGCAATGTTGTCTCCTGTATGAATCTCATCATCATCAAGTGCCGTGCCGGCTGGCGTAGGCGTTCATGGCTCTCCATAGATCTCGGTCTTTGGTTTTCTGGATCAACTCTGCTGATGATATTCCTCCATGCCACCGTCTCAATCCATCCAGCAACACTTCTCTTGGTCTACCTCTGCCTCTCTTCCCCTCGATCTTTCCAGTTGTTACGATGTTCTCCAATGCCTCTCTTCTCATCACGTGA
Organism: Cepaea nemoralis; assembly: GCA_014155875.1. NCBI lineage: Eukaryota > Metazoa > Mollusca > Gastropoda > Stylommatophora > Helicidae > Cepaea > Cepaea nemoralis. The sequence continues at coordinate 18,679 of JACEFZ010004668.1, forward strand.
CCGAAGAAAGATGTTTGTCTCTGTCTTATTGTTGTATATAATGTTCTAGTTTCATTAGCCTGTTTCAGGCAGTCGTCGTTAGTTACTCTGGCAGTCCAAGGAATTCGCAACATTCGTCTCAGGAACCACATCTCTGTTGCTTCTAATTTCTTCTTAATTTGTTCATTTACATTCCAAGATTCACTGCCATACAGCAAAACTGGTTCTACATAGCATTTCAGCACTCTCTTTCTTACATTCAGTGATAGCGACTTATTGCATAAGATACTCTTCATTTTCTGAAATGCGGCTTTTGCCTGCCCTATTCTACTCCTAATCTCTGTTGTACATCTTCCATCTGATGTTATAAATGCCCCTAGGTATCTAAAATTATCAACTTGGTTAAGGATTTTCCCTTCTATTTCTATGTCACATTTTGGTGTCACCATTTTCTTTGATATTACCATTGTTACTGTTTTCTTGATATTCAAGGAGAGTCCTTTCCTTGCACTCTCTGTTACTACAACGTCTAATAATTGTTGTAGGTCTGTTGAATTATCCGCCACCAATACTGTGTCATCTGCATAGCGTATATTATTATATTATAACCTCCAACTAGTATTCCTGGCATCTCTTTGATCTCTCTCATTATTACTTCGCTATACAGGGAGAAAAGATCTGGTGACAAGACACACCCTTGTCGTACTCCTAGCTTTATCTGTTCGTAACTACCCTCTTTATTTCCCATTTTAATTGCTGCTACTTGGTTCCAGTAAACATTCTTTATTATTCTTAAATCTTTTCCATCAATGTTGATATCTTCCAACATTTTAATCAGTTCATCATGTTTTACTTATCAAATGCCTTAGTATAATCTATGAAGCACAAATATATGTCCCTCTGTTCTCTATTGACCTTTATATTAGTGTCCGCAATGTATAAATTGCATTGTTTGTGCCCTTTCCTTCCACAAATCCATACTGTTCTTCACTAATTTCCATTTTTATTTTCTTTTTTGATTCTTCTCATTATGATTCTGAGTAGAAGCTTAGTGATATGGTTTATAAGGTTAATTGTATCGAAAATCTTCACAATCAATTGCTCCTGGTCTTTTTGGTATAGCTATAAATAAAGATTGTCAGCATATCACTGGGTAAATATCCACTGCTGTAAATATCATTCAACATTTTGGTTAATATATCTACTCAAATTCTCCCAATACTTCTAATTCTTCTATTGTGATTTCATCTGGCCCAGCTGTTTTTCCTTTCTTCATACGTTTCATAGCGTCAGCGACTTCTTCTTTTCAGAATAGGTGGACCTTCTAAGTTACTATCTTCTGTTAATTCTCCCTTCTCCTTCATAAAATTTCTCTTATTACTCTCACCTCTTCAATAGCATCTTCCTTAATATTATTTTTCTTTTTTTGATTTCAAACACCTGTTTTTATTCTTTTTTTTCTTCCTGTAAGCTCATTTGTCTGTGCAAAATTTTGTATCTTTAAGGGAAATTTTAATTCAATTTTTTTGCATTGCTCTTTTAAACCCAAACTTTCTTTACCCTTTCCCACATTTATTTTTATTTCTTTTTTATCTTAGCGTATTCTTGTTTGTCATTTTATCTGTTTTCTTTTGTCATCAGTTTTAAGATATCTTCTTTTCATCCATTTTTTTTTAGCTATTTTGCCTCTCTCCGGTAATACTTTTTTGCTAGTTTGATGAATGGAGTCCCTTAACATTTCCCATTGTCTTATACTCTGTATTTTAGTTATTGCATTGTACCTATTTTTCACAGTCACTCTGTATTGTTCTTGCCTTTCTTTATCATTTTCAGAACATCTTTATTAAGTCTCATGTTCTTAACATTTTTTTCCCTCTCTTAATCTTACTTTTATTTGTCCGCATAGTGGTACATGATCACTATTACAGTCAGCACCAGGCATTGTCTTTACATTAATTAAAGCATTTCTAAATCTTTTATTAATTAGTATGTAGTCAATTTTGGTTGCGTGGTTTCTTATCAGGGCTTATCCATGTGTACAGTCGTCTTTTATGGTGTTTAAACCATGTGTTTCCAATTATCATCTCATTGATATTGCCCCATTCTATTAGCTTTTCCCCTCTTTCATTTCTTGTACCTAAACCATAATTCCCCCCTACATCCTCCCATTTTTCCCTTTCCTACTTTTGCATTAAATCACCAAGTATTATTTTTATTTCTTGGGATCCAATTTGAGCCATCGCCCTTTCTATTTCGTCGTAAAAGTGTTTTTTCTTCATCACTACTGCTTGCTGTTTGGGCAATATGTATAATATTTATGGGTTTTTTGGTTGCCTTTGATTTTTACCATAATAACTCTATCTGAAATACACCAGTATCCATTAATTTACTTTGGTGTTTTTTTGTCTAATATATTCCCACACCTTTTTCATGTGTATCCCCTCCAGAATAAATTATTGTATGATTGTCAGCTATAATTTGGCCCCACCCTTCCATCTCATCTCACTAACGCCTAGTATATTTATTTTTATGCTATCCATCTCTCCCGAACATTGGTCAACTTTCCTAGCTCATTTAATGTCCTAAAAATTCCCTGTTCCTACTCTAAATTTATTTATTTTAGTTATGATTTTGCCATCAGTAGCTGGATGACGGTCTGGTTCACCTGTGGTCATGACTTCCCCACCGGGCGAGGATGCCCTAAGACAGCCATTTAAGTCCTTCACTAACTTTGATTATGTTTTGCCATGAAGTCTTGGGAAGATAATGTGGTGGTTTCCCCTTTCCCTTTACATCCACATGGTGGCTTTACCTCTGCCTTTTACAGCCATTTCCGACTGTAAGGACAAGTGAGTGCCCTGCCCCGCTCAGCTGCAGAGTGTCCACTTATCCGGTGGGGTACTCGGTCCCCCGAGCCTGTTAGCCACACCGTAGGTGTTTTCCTCCTCTACCGCGGGGGCAGTTGGGATTTTTCCCCTTTATAAAATTATGGTCTCTGACCAAAAATCTCCAGTCTTTTAGAGGATAAAAAATATGGAACGCTTCACGAATTTGCGTGTCATCCTTGCGCAGGGGCCATGCTAATCTCTCTGTATCGTTCCAATTTTAGTATATGTACTGCGTGAAAAAGTTAAAGAATAACAGTAAAGTATGAATTAACAGTCTTTTTTATTTTGCTCAGCGGTCCATAGAGTTATCTTCCACTGTTGTCCCCAGGCCCGAATGTTCGCCTGGATATGTTGTAGTTTGGGGAATCTGGAGTGTGTGCTCTGCTGTCTCGGCACCAAACCACATGTGCACATGGCTGAGTCACCAATCCTGAATTTTGTATACATGTGTTGCGTAATCTGTTGTGCCCTGTTCTAAGGCGCAAAATAATGACTTGTTCTGGTCTGTCCATAACGTGGTAGTCGTCTTGAGCAGGTTTTGGTGGCCTTTTCTGACTGATTTGATCATTCTTTTCTTTTGGTGGTATGTAACGGGCACATCAGGCTGTTCTTCTTTGGCTCCTTCCTTACCCAAATTTATCGCTCTGTCGTTTCCGGGTGCTCCACAGTGGGATGTATCCACTGTATGGTGACCTTATGATGACGCTAAGTTCAGAAAGTAGTTCCTTAGCACTGGGTTAAACTACTGGAACTTATTCTACTCTAACTTATAGCATGATACGTTGACTATATTTAAATTTGGCAAGTTAATTTTAGAAGTGTCAGCAGGCTCAGTTGTTACAGTATTGAACTTAGGTTGGTGCTTTGAAGTTTGTGAAGAGGAAGGGGGTTGATTGAAAAAGACCGTGATGTCACAACTTCAACAAAGAAAAATTATGCTACAATAAGCACATTTTGGGGAAAAAATGTAGTATTAGAATATAACTGGATGGTTTTTGTAGGTTTTAAATTGATGAGCTCTTGCTTGGGATAGCAGGGCAAAAGATACGCAATGGACAAAGAAACAGGCTGTTGAGGGATAAATTTAAAAGTTGGATTTAAAAAAAATATTGCCACAGCCTCTTAGGGGACCAAAAAAGAGTTTACTGCCGCCTTTACATATAAAGCTTGGCTTGATGAAGCAATATGTTAAGGCACTGAAAAAGGGTGGTACCTGTTTTATTTTTTATGCAGAAAATTTCAAGAACTGAGTTTTAGATCAACATCATTGCAAATTACAGTAAAAATGCCACTGATGGCCCCTAACTCTAGTCTTGCACGTAACAATTGTTCTACAAAAAAGGGGCAGTTTGGGTGTCTCAAAACTAGAGATAATAAAAAAAAAAAAATTCTGATTACATTTGTGGAATCAACAGCACACAATTACCAAAGTACAGCTATAATGTTTAGGACACACAATGGTTGTAAACCAGTTTTTATAAGGAAGGGTATTGCTGTTTTTAAACGCTGCCAATTTGGGCCCATAGGAAACGTTTTAAAGACCTGAAGATATCACCAAAAGTTTTGGAATTCATCGCGGCACTTGGCGACTGCTGCCAAAGACAGAAATTCGTGCGTACATCATTACTCAATGGTGCACAACTGGGGAAAGAAAAATAGGACTGCAAGAGCTGTAAATAGCAGACTGGACAAGAAACGCCTGCTGTAAGAGATCCCCTTCCTGGAACGTCAAGCATTCTTTGCCCCCCCTTGTCAAAAGGGCATTTCGAGCCAAATAGGCCTTACCCGCCATCTTAAAAATCACGGCTCCATACTTTCAACCCCACTGGATGACGTGAATGGTCATCATCACTCTTGATGGACAAACGCCAGAAGGGTATTTGAGATATTTTCTTATCCGTCATGACTAGCTAGAAGACGATACCCAAAAAAAGAAGAAGGGAAAAAAGAAGAGAAGAAAAGAAGAAGAAGAAGAAGAAGAAGAAAAGAAGAAGAAGAAGAAGAAAAAGAAGAAGAAGAATGAAGGCCGGGAAAAGAGGAGGAGAAGGGGCTGATGGGGGGGATGAGAAAGAGAAAAAAAAGGATTTTTATCATCAGTTATATACCATTAATCTGTCCTGGGAAAAGCACAAATGAAAAGTTCCCAGTTTTCGTGAGTCTGTCCCAAAATTAGCGGTAATTGGATCAAGCAGACAGACCAGGCCCGCAGCAGATGACTCCCCTATCCTAGAGATACATTCCTAAATCGAGTTAGTTTGCTTTCTTCTCACGTTTCTCTGAAGCGCAGTTTTATCGCGCAGTACAAAAAAGGGGCAATCCCCGTTTCCTCGCCAGGACTACATCCCGCCTCTCTTTGTGTTTCTGTAAAGCCTTTTATCTATTTGCTCTAGTATTGATTTAATTTGACATCTTCGTAATTGTTTTGACATTTTTGTATTTTCAATAAAAAACCTAGGGAGAGCATCAGAAAATACATTTAAAATTAAAAAAGTGTGTTTTTTTAAAAATGTCTGTGTGCGTTCGTTCTCTTTAAAATCAAGCGTAATCAACACACATGGGACTGCATCTTGTGCAATGGCCTGATTTTTGCGTGTGGATTATCTTTCCGTATTATCTGTATCCCTCACCAACAGCCAAACCACTCCGACTTTTGAGGTACTTATAACTTACGTTCCCAAGTCAAGGACGAGAAGTCATGTTAGTCAAACTGACTAATGTAGGGGTACTTCGGTATCAGTACACCAGAAGGTTAGGAAAATGAGCGATCTTCTCCGTTCGACCTTGCTGACCTTGCTTGTGGGAACACATGAAAGTAAGTCATGGAACATTTCGCATTCACTATATACTGAAAGTAAGTCATGGAATATTTCACATTCGCTATAGAATGAAAGTAAGCATGGAACATTTCACTCGCTATAGAATGAAGTAAGTCATGGAACATTATCAATCGCTATAGAATGAAAGTAAGTCATGGAACATTCACAATCGCTAAGAATGAAATAAGTCATGGAACATTTCACAATCGCTATAGAATGAAAGTAAGTCATGGAACATTTCACATTCACTATAGAATGAAAGTAAGTCATGGAACATTTCCATTCACTATAGAATGAAAGTAAGTCATGGAACATTTCACATTCACTATAGAATGAAAGTAAGCCATGGAACATTTCACATTCACTATAGAATGAAAGTAAGTCATGGAACATTATACAATCGCTATAGAATGAAAGTAAGTCATGGAACATTTCACAATCGCTATAGAATGAAAGTAAGTCATGGAACATTTCACAATCGCTATAGAATGAAAGTAAGTCATGGAACATTTCACATTCACTATAGAATGAAAGTAAGTCATGGAACATTTCACATTCACTATAGAATGAAAGTAAGTCATGGAACATTTCACATTCACTATAGAATGAAAGTAAGTCATGGAACATTTCACAATCGCTATAGAATGAAAGTAAGTCATGGAACATTTCACATTCACTATAGAATGAAAGTAAGCCATGGAACATTTCACATTCACTATAGAATGAAAGTAAGTCATGGAATATTTCACATTCACTATAGAATGAAAGTAAGCCATGGAAAATTTCACATTCACTATAGAATGAAAGTAAGTAATGGAACATTTCACAATCGCTATAAAATGAAAGTAAGTAATGGAACATTTCACATTCGCTATAGAATTAAAGTAAGCCATGGAACATTTCTCAATCGCTATAGAATGAAAGTAAGTAATGGAACATTTCACATTCGCTATAGAATTAAAGTAAGCCATGGAACATTTCTCAATCGCTATAGAATGAAAGTAAGTAATGGAACATTTCACATTCGCTATAGAATGAAAGTAAGTAATGGAACATTTCACAGTAGCTATAGAATGAAAGTAAGTAAGGAACGTTTCACAGTCGCTATAGAACGAAAGTAATTCATGGTACATTTTGCAATGGCTATAGAATAAAATGGGTGTTTTGAAGTGAAATGTTAGATGTTAATCATTCTTAGAATATCATGGACCGAGAACAATATAAACTAAAATTCTACAAGATCGCAGCTGTTTCAATCCCGGTTTACGGGATTACGAAGATCATTCACAACCAAGGATCCAGTATTTTCCTGTATAGTTTTACCACACTCCCACATGTGGCATCAAATATTTTATGTATAGTTTTACCACAATGCCACATGTGGCATCCAATATTTTCTTGTATAGATTTACCACTATCCCACATGTGTCATCAAATATTTTCTTCTATAGTTTTTTCCACAATCCCACATGTGGCATCCAAAATATTTTTCCCCTTGGTAAAAAGTTTTTACCACAACCCCACATGTGGCATCCAATATTTTCCTGCATAGTTTTACCACAATCCCACATGTGGCATACAATATTTTCTGTATAGTTTTACCACAACCCCACATGTGGCATCCAATATTTTCCTGTATAGTTTTACCACAACCCCACATGTGGCATCCAATATTTTCCTGTATAGTTTTACCGCAATCCCACATGTGGCATCAATATTTTCCTGTATAGTTTTACCACAACCCCACATGTGGCATTAATATTTTCCTGTATGTTTTACCACAACCCCACATGTGGCATCCAATATTTTCCTGTATAGTTTTACCACAATCCCACTGTGGATCCAATATTTTCCTGTATAGTTTTACCACAATCCCACATGTGGCATCCAATATTTTCTGTATGTTTTACCACACTCTCACATGTGGCATCAAATATTTTCCTGTATAGTTTTACCACAATCCACATTGTGGCATCCAATATTTTCCTGTATAGTTTTACCACAATCCCACATGTGGCATCCAATATTTTCCTGTATAGTTTTACCACAACCCCACATGTGGCATCCAATATTTTCCTGTATAGTTTTACCACAATCCCACATGTGGCATCCAATATTTTCCTGTATAGTTTTACCACAACCCCACATGTGCATCCAATATTTTCCTGTATAGTTTTACCACAACCCCACATGTGGCATCAAATATTTTCCTGTATAGTTTTACCCAATCCACATGTGGCATCCAATATTTTCCTGTATAGTTTTACCACAATCCCACATGTGGCATCCAATATTTTCTGTATTGTTTTACCACAATCCCACATGTGGCATCAAATATTTTCTGTATGTTTTACCACAAACCACATGTGGCATCCATATTTTCCTGTATATTTTACCACAATCCCACATGTGGCATCCAATATTTTCCTGTATAGTTTTACCACAATCCCACATGTGGCATCCATATTTTCCTGTATTTTTTACCACAATCCCACATGTGGCATCAGTATTTTCCTGTATAGTTTTACCACAATCCCACATGTGGCATCCAATATTTTCTGTATAGTTTTACCACAATCCCACATGTGGCATCCAGATTTTTGGTATTTTTACCACAACCCCACATGTGGCATTAAATATTTTCTGTATAGTTTTACCACAATCCCACATGTAGCATCCAGCATTTTTGTGTATTGCTTTACCACAACCCCATGTGGCATCCAATATTTTCCTGTATAGTTTTACCACAATCCCACATGTGGCATCCAGTATTTGTGTGTATTGTCTTATCACAATCCACATGTGGCATCCAATACTTTACTGTATAGTTTTAATACAATCTCAGATGTGGCATCCAGTATTTTTGAGTATTGTTTTACTACAACCCCACATGTGGCATCCAGTATTTTTCTGTATAGTTTTTCCACAATCCCACATGTGACATCCAATATTTTCCTGTATAGTTTTACCACAACCCCACATGTGGCATCCAATATATTCCTGTATAGTTTTACCACAATCCCACATGTGGCATCAAATAGTTTCTGTATGTTTTACCACAATCCCACATGTGGCATCCAATATTTCCCGTATAGTTTTACCACTATCCCACATGTGGCAATAAATATTTTCTGTATTGTTGTACCCCAATACCACGTGTGGCATGAAATATTTTCTGTAATGTTTTACCACAATGCCAAATGTGGTATCCTATATTTTCCTGTATAGTTTTACCACAATCCCACATGTGGTATCCAATATTTTCCAGTATAGTTTTACAACAATCCCACATGTGGCATCCAATATTTTCCTGTACAGTTTTACCACAATCCCACATGTGGCATCTAGTATTTTTGTGTATAGTTTTACCACAATCACACATGTGGCATCCAGTATTTTCCTGTATAATTTTACCACAATCCCACATGGGCATCCAATATTTTCCTTTATAGCTTTACCACAATCCACATGTGGCATCAAATATTTTTTGTATAGTTTTACCACATATTTTTTGTATAGTTTTTACCACAATCCCACATGTGGCATCCATATTTTCCTGTATAGTTTTACCACTATCCCACATGTGGCATCCAATATTTTCTGTATTGTTTTACCACAACCCCACATGTGTATCCAATATTTTCTGTATAGTTTTTACCACAACCCCACATGTGGCATCCAATATTTTCCTGTATAGTTTTACACAATCCCACATGTGGCATCCAATATTTTCCTGTAGAATTTTACCACAATCCCACATGTGGCATCCATATTTTCCTGTATAGTTTTACCACAATCCCATATGTGGCATCCAATATTTTCCTGTATAATTTTACCACAATCCCACATGTGGCATCCATATTTTCCTGTATAATTTTACCACAATCCCATATGTGGCATCCAATATTTTCCTGTATAGTTTTACCACAATCCCATATGTGCATCCAATATTTCCTGTATAATTTTACTACAATCCCATATGTAGCATCCAATATTTTCCTGTATAGTTTTACCACAATCCCATATGTGGCATCCAATATTTTCCTGTATAATGTTACCACAATCCCACATGTGGCATCCAATATTTTCCTGTATATCTTTACCACAATCCCATATGTGGCATCCAATATTTTCCGGTATAGTTTTACCACAATCCCACATGTGGCATCCAGTATTTTTGTGTATTGTTTTACCACAACCCCACATGTGGCATCCAATATTTTTCTGTATAATTTTACCACAATCCCATATGTGGCATCTAATATTTTCCTGTATAGTTTTACCACAATCCCATATGTGGCATCCAATATTTTCCTGTATAATTTTACCACAATCCCACATGTGGCATCCAATATTTTCCTGTATAGTTTTACCACAATCCCATATGTGGCATCCAATATTTTCCTGTATAATTTTACCATAATCCCACATGTGACATCCAATATTTTCCTGTATATTTTACCACAATCCCACATGTGGCATCAAATATTTTCCTGTATAGGTTACCACAATCCACATGTGGCATCCAATATTTTCCTGTATAGTTTTACCACAATCCCATATGTGGCATCCACTATTTTACTGTATAGTTTTACCACAATCCCACATGTGGCATCCAATATTTTCCTGTATAGTTTTACCACAATCCATATGTGGCATCCAATATTTTCCTGTATAATTTTACCACAATCCCACATGTGGCATCCAATATTTCCTGTATAATTTTACCACAATCCCACATGTGACATCCAATATTTCCTGTATAATTTTACCACAATCCCACACGTGGCATCCAGTATTTTTAGTGTTCTTGTTTGGCCACCCCTCTTTTAATTTGCTGCTCTCGCAGTCTGGCCATTGTTGTAGATTCACAGTCATCACTTGGTTCTTGCAAAAGTCTCACTTCTCGTAGAGCATTCAGAATGTCAGCCTGGTCCATGGCGCGTCCGCCCTCAACAGTAGCCTCACCTGCGAGCTTGTCAGCCCGCTCATTTCCTTGTACTCCCGCATGCCCTGGCACGAAGATGAAACTAATCTTTGCCAGCCGAGACCGCTTCAGAGGCAGCAACCATTCTCTTCGGATCGACCCCTCCTCTATCCTCTTGATCATGTTCATTGAGTCGCTAAGGAAACAAGCCCTAGTGAATGTCTGTGTCTCGAGCCATGTTATTGCTTTACTTACTGCCATGACTTCCATGGTCAGGCTACTTGTGGTTTCAGTGAAAGCACCAGAGTCCTCCTTCACAATTCTCCCTCCGGCCCGAGCTGTAAAGGCCCATGAGCTTCTCACATGTCGGACGGACCGGACCCATCTGTGTAGATGACCGCGTCACCGTCTAGCGAATTCTCGAAAATCAACGCTTGTACTTCAGCCTCAACAGCAGCCGGATTTTCTTGTCTGCATTTTCGTATCTAGTTGGATGCAAACTGAAAAGGATGTGCAGAAGTCTGTTGGCACTTGCACCCACTCCTCGCCAGGTTCTAAGTCCTCAAGTGAACACACCTGTTGAAGAATGTCCTCGGCTTGACCCATCCACGACCGTCCTCTTTTTAACCTGCTGCCCTTCACCTTCCTAATTTCACTATGCAGTGGATGCTGTGTGTTTGCGTTAATTCTGAGGTAGGCGCGTGCCCTGCAAACTTGCATTCTCTCTTTCAATGGTTGGAAAATCAAGAAGGTAGCGCATCGCCCTGCATGCTGTATCTCTTGTACATCCAAGAATAATGCGCATAGCTTCATTCTGTATCCTTTCCATCCTTTCTATCTGCTTATGGCTGACAGTCAGGATTGCCATTGCATACTCCAAAACAGACATGACCAGCCCCTCGTACAGAAGACATAGATGGCGCTGCTCACAGTTTGCTGCCGCCATCACCCGCATCGCTGCCAAACCCCGCTTGGCCTTTGTTATCACCTGGTCTATGTGCACATTATAAGCAAGGCTTCGATCAAACCGTATCCCCAGGTAATTCATTGCCTGCGTTCTTTCCACCGTCTCTGAACACAGCATTACAGTTGGTGTTGGATTGTTGACAATATGATTATTCAACGAGAACCAAGTCACTGTTGCCTTTGTTGGGTTGACCATTGCCCCAGCTTCATCACACCAAGTACTTATGCGATTGAGTTCGGTTTGTAGTTCCACAGCAACCTCCTCTCTATCCTTACCCTGACGATACACTAAAACATCATCGGCATATGACAATGTCCTGCCAGGTCCAGTGATCTGCTCACTGGTGATTCTCACTGTGTAGGCGTTGAACAGTACCGGAGATAATGGTGATCCCTGTGGTAGGCCAGGATATATTGTTGTTGGTTCCGAAGTCCAACTGCCACATCTAAAAACTACTTTCCGTTGGAAGAGAGCTGCAGCGATCCAACTAAGGAGGAATGGACTTACGTTTAGTTCAAGAAGCTGAAACATTAAAAAATCCAGTGGTACTCTGTTGTATGCGTCCTCAAGATCAATCGCTGCAGCAACGTTTCAGTGCCTGAGTGGAAACCTTTCATAGACATCGTGGGCAAAGACTGCTGCATTGGTCCAGGTTTCTCTTTTTGGACGGTACCCACCAGGGTAGGTGGGGAAAACACCTTGCCTCTCTAGTTGCTTGATATTTTCCTGGCAATTACCTTCTCCAGCAGCTTGCCTATTGTATTCTGCATGGTTATAATTCGATATCCCTGAATTTTTTTTGGTCTTTGTCAGGCTTCGGCAAGGGAATCAGATAGCTGTGTAACCATTCCTCCTTGATGCTAGCACTCCCTATACTGTTGTTGTACATGTCTGCTAGTTTCTCTAGCTCATTGTCGGTACACCTATTGATGTCGTCATATCTTATGCCATCAGGACCTGGAGCACTGTTTTTTGATCGTCGAAGCACAAGCCTTGATTTCTTTTCACTGTCACTGTGCTTCATCCGAAGTGTTCTGGGCCCTTGCATCTGTCTGAGGTGACCTCCTTGGCCAGATTCCGGCCTCCCATGTCTGTCTGGTTGCTCTGCTCAAGGTAGCGTTCAAAGAGGGCTTTGCCCTTGTCCTCGTCAGTCCTCTGCCAGATGAGGTCAGCACCTTGGAAGTCAGAAATGCTCTTATTCTTGACTACACCACTCATGCTTTTATGTAGTCGCCAGAACAATTTCAGTGACTTGTCTGTGCTTACCTCTTTGACACACCTCTGCCCATTTTTCGCTTTTAACCACCGTGACCAGTTTTTGAAATAGCTTACTTTTGTGTGCATCTCTCTTTCTAAGTGCAAGCAGGGACTAGGATGACCAGCTCTGTTCTTCTTGGCATTTTGCCATCTCCTTACAGCACTACGCTTATCCACCCAAGCCTTCTCCACCTCGAAATACTCCACCACGGTGGCTGCTCCCAGCTTTTTTCCTTTCTTCCTGCCCTGAAACGTTCTGCGCTTGTCACGTCTTATTTTACCTCACCACATCTTGCCCTGTACTGTCATACTGGAACGTCTTTACCTTTAGCTTGTGCTGCCTGGTTCTGCCTTTCTCCACCATATGCTGCATGGGTGGTGGTCGCTGCCATGGTGTCCTAGGACACCCCATCTACACACTGTAGTGAGTGAAGGTGAAACTAGCGCCAGATCAATAGCACTGTCCTCATCGCCTGGACGGCTTGCTGTCCTGGTGACACAGCCACTGTTGATACAAACCAGGTCGATGGTTTTCCAGTGCAGTCTCGAGCTCCTCCCCTTGTGTATTGGAGGAAGTGTTTCCCCATGATCTGCCTTTAGCGTTGAAGTCACCACAGAAAATAACATTTCTCTCGGTGGCCTAATATGCCACTTAAGCACTGCCACTTCTGGGCGTCCACACTCGCATTGCGGGCATAAACATTAACCAACACGAAATGGTATAACTGGAAATGAACTCTCAACGCCTGTATTTGTATATCGCACTGTTCCAACTGGACATGTCTAGCTCTGACGCCACCATGCTGTCGCGAACGAGAATCGCCGTTCCCAGATGTCGTCTGTTAGTAGAAACATTTGAAGCCGGCAGGATTCGGAGTAGCTGATCGCCCCAGTCTCGTCTCCTGGAGTGCTACAATGTCGTTCCTGTAAACTAGGGTTTCTAAAATAGAGCCCCCGTTGTTTTACACTGGCACAGTTCCAATATAGAATACGGATGTTCCTGAGTCCTAGACGGTGACACTTGAGTCTAAAACGTCTCAAGCCACCGCGCTTACCTGGCTTCTTTTCCCTGCGCGGCTACCACGCCGCTTCTGTATGTTGACTGCTGATCGTTCGGAAAACACACGTTGTTCCGCCATGTTGAAAAAACGTAAACACAGACTTGATTGAGAACCACACACGCTGCTGAAAATTCACTCAAGGATGGCTTCGCTCGATGCACGAACTCCGTAGCACCCGCGCAGATCTTGAGTAGAAACTCCTGGTTTTACATCCTGGCACACCAATTACACGCAAGAAATGAATAAATCCATCCCCTACGCGAAAAAGTTAACGAACACAAAACAACACGACCGTCCGTCGCCATCTTGAAACCGGAAGGTTGGTTGAGGAAGGTTGATGACGGGAAATGTACTTCCTTATTCTTATTTTATAATTACAACGAAAAATTGTATACCCAAATGCAGCATCAAAGTAAATGGAAACAATCTGAAGCAATTCATTGTATTTCAGTTTCTGGATGCTTTCATAACAGCAGAAACTGTCATTGACTGCCAATATAGTACCTTGTGGTGTATGGCAGAGCGGTCTCTGAGCCTGAGGAATAAAGGCCGCCTGGCTAGTGCAGTCGCCGCGAACTGTGCATGTTAGGATTTTCTTTTTGCCCCCGACAGAAAATAATCCCACACCTTACCGAGGGATCGAACAGCAGAATTAAGATATATTAGAAAGTGAAATGCCGAATATCCCAAGCAAAGCCAGCATTTCACAAGCTGATGGAGATGCTCTGTAATTTATGTTTGTCTTTGGAGCTAAGAACAAGAGTTCTTAAACACTATGCTGAGCCAACTCTGATGTGAGGAAGCCAATCATGGACACTTAGCAACGAAATGAGGAGGGTGTGTCGTAGTGTTGTAGACAAATGAAGAGAACATCGCGGACGGACAGAAAGAGCCATGAACGGATCCTCAAAGACGTTAACCGAGAAATAGCACTGGTTACTCACATCAGGAGACATTCCACTTTCTTGGTTACGTCATGAGAAGGGAAAAGCTGGAGTTTGTCGTCACAGCGGGAAGGTTGGGTGGGAGGAGAGGTAAATGGGGGACCAAGAGAGCAGATGCTGGACAGTTGGACATTATGACAATGAGAAAAAAATCAGTAGCAGAAATGATTGTCAGTACACGAGACAGAGGAATGTGGACGCATATGAAAACCAAGGCGACACGATATAGAATATAGACCATAACAAGAAGATGGACCAGGTATATATATGGAGATGCCTTGAAGAGATTAGAACAAGAATCGCCATGGCGAAAGTAGCCTTTAGCAAGATGAAAAACATTCTGACCAATAAAAAAATGTCAATTGAAACGAGAAAAAGGGTTGAGGTACATAGAGACATCTTCTTTTGTATGGATGTGAAACTTGAACATTGTGCAGTCAAGCTGAAAAACATTTGATGGGTACGGAAATATTGTTTCTGAGGAAAATGCAAAGAATACCATGGACAGACAGAAAAACCAATGACCAAGTACTACAGGAGACAAATGAAAATCGTAAACTGATTAGAGAAATTAGACGTAGACAGTCAAAATTTTTTGGACATGTTATGAGAAGAAATGGATTGGAGAACTTATTGACAACTGGCAAGATCGAGGGGAAGCAGACCAAGAGGAAGACCGAGAGGAAAATACCTGGATGCTTGGCCACATGGCATGGACGAGACAGGAAACACTGAGCTGATCCATCGACACTGGTGATCGAGTGAAATGGCGAGTCATGACCGCCCACGCTTTCCCCGGCATGGCACATGATATATATATATATATATATATATATATATATTATATATATATATATATATATATATATATATATATATTATCAAGCAATATCTTAAATGCCACTGTGCCATGTCTTACTGCTCACTCATTGATCTATTTACTCGGTGCGGATTCTCCAATCAAGGGCACATGAAGAGCCGAGATAGTTTGTTTGCCCTTGATAGACCCGCACAGTTTCCGTGTCTTGTTTGCTCAACTAATACACTAGTCTCTGGCGGCCGGAGCTCTTGTTTACTGCTGCCCAATCGTTCTGCGCATTGTTTGCCCCACTAACACAACTGAAACAGTATCAAGCAAACAGTCAATTCGCATACTACTGACGATGGAAATTAAACAATAACAGGATAAGAAAACAGCGCAAATATTCCAGAAAAACGCAGACATAAACTCTGACTTTTTCATGTGAATGTCAAATTTTTATCGGCTTCACATGATCCAAGTTTGCGTGTCAAGATGTAGCTTAAGTGAGTGGCTGTAAAACTCATTAAGTGATATCTCCCAAAAGAGTCATAAATTTAACTGTAATGCTTTTGGTTTTCAACGACGTTTACTTTATCTGCAACCATGGCTTTCATCGATTAACGTTACGTTGTATGTAGTGAAACGAAAATTCATTCATCTCTCATCTCATCATGTTCCTATTGTACCTTGCGGTGTCGAGGTGAAGTATAAACTTCGTGAGAGTGCCCGGTTATGGGCTTCGTATATCGACATTCCCATGGATTCTGTTATTCCCTCCGTCCAGCGTTTACGTGGTCGGCCTCTTCTCTCTGTTTCCATCTGGTCTGTAACGTCATTGCTTGTTGTGGCATGCTGTTGACTGGTAGCCTACTTGCATGGCCAAACCATTTGACTTGCTGCTTTCTAATAAAATCTAGAGCAGCTTTAACCCCCCACTTTAGTCTGATTTCTTCATTTCTGATCTTTATCTCTTCTTGATACGTTGAGTATTCTTCTCAGGAACCTCATTTCTGTTGTTGTGATTTTTCTTTTTCCTCTTTTTCTGTCATTGTCCAGGTTTGGCATTGGTAGCACAGAGTTGGTAGGAAGATTGTGTTGTAAAGTGCTTTCTTAGTAGTTATTGATACATGTTTGTTCTTTAGTATTGGTGCCATTTGTCCAATGAGTTGATTTGCCTTATTGCACCTATTTTCGATCTCGTCATTCTGATCTGCCATTTGATGATATTATACTTCCTAGGTACTTGAAGCTCTTACTTGTTTCAAGGGATGTTCGTTTAGGTGAATTGTTGCTGTTTGTTCTTCTTTAGTTATAGTCATTACCTCTGTTTTGCTTGTGGTAATTTTCATGTTATGTTCCCTACACATTTCGTTTAGACTATTCATGTGGTCTTGTAATTCAGCTTCTGATTTTGCTATTAGTGCTTGGTCGTCCGCAAACAGGAGTTCTCTAATGGTTAGATTTGCAGATGGTTCTTCTTCTATGTTCTCGTCATGCGGTATTCTTGCTGTCTCTGCTTGGCTGGTTTCTTTACATATGTTGTCTATATATGTTATGAACAAGAGAGGGGACAGGACACAACCTTGTCGTACTCCAGATCTTATGGTGAAGGGTTCTGAGTGTCCTCCAGTTGCTCTCACTATGCATTCACTGTTGTCGTATAAACTTCTACATAGGTTTGTTAGATGTGTACTCACTCCATATTGTTTAAGGATTTCCCACAGCTTGTTTCTATCTACCCTATCAAATGCCTTTTCTTGGTCAACAAAGGCTAAGTAGAGTGTTTCATTGAATTCAATTGATTTTTCTATAAGTTGTCTAAGAGCAAAAATGGCGTCTGTGCATCCTTTGTTTTTCCTAAATCCAAGCTGCGTTTCGCTTAGCTGGGGTTCTAAAGTAGTTCGTAATCTTTTTCAAGAATTTTGCAAAAATTCATTAAATGATATAAATCCCCTACCTAGTAATATAAGTGCGAGGCATAGTCATTAATTAACTGACAGGGGGTCTGAGTGGTTCTCGAGGTATGGTGTCCGCCTCGAGTGCTGGAGGTCCTTGGTTCAGGCCCCGGTGAGGACCAGGATTTATTTAAAAAATCCACCTGGGCTTCCAATAATTTCCCCTGGTCTCTGGGTAGTGAGATCAGACGCCCGTGTGTATTGTTGCGCACGTAATAAATCCCTTGGCAGTTGGAAATCGAAAAGAGTAGCCTAACTGGCGCTGCCCGGGCAAATTTCGAGTTAAAAATCTACCCAAAGCAATTTCAGGATCCTCGCCGATGCAACGGAGTTCGTGCATTGAGCTGAGTTTCTCCAAACTCAGGTTTGAGTTAGGAGGGAAAACGGAGCACTTATGGGTTAAACCGTGTGCTGTGATGTTGATCCAACGACTAAAACTAAAACAACTAACAGACATTCTATTATAAATTGCATGGGTGAGTTTCAACAACGAAACAATCTTATTTCCGGACACAAACTCATCTTAAGAAATACCACATGTAGGGGCCCATAGAATAGAGCAGTTTGCGCACGCGCAATAGCGATTACAAAATGGCTGTCCCACCATCAACTTGCACCGTCGAAGAATAATGAGGCGTTATTTGTTGTCTCCTGGTCTTCTCCTAGAAGACGTTAACCAGCTAGTGGACGGGTGGGGCAATTGTGCTGCCAGGCATGGGGTCTGTGTTGAGTTGAGTTGAGTCAAGAACCGACATCATTACGCTCGGGGCATTCCCATAAACTCTCAGGCCTCATGTTCAACAGCCAGCGAAGAGTTTCTATACTAATGGTGCCGTTTGCAATCTGATTATATGTCCAGCTGGCCTGACCTGTGAGTGTCGACTGTCGACCAGACCGTCTGACCACACCCTGTTGCTGCATTCTCTCTAGACCATTGTAGACTATCTGTTCGTCTACATTGTTCTAGTGCTCCCAGGGAGCCTTCACCACATCTGCCTTGTCATGCATCAAGTCACCCCTTAATGATGCGACATCAGCCAATATGTCTGTCTATTGAGAAATCACACACACACGCACACACGCACGCACGCAAGCACGCAAGCACGCACGCACGCACACATACACACTCACAAACACAAAGTCTGGAACGTGCTATTGTAAATAAAGTTATCTTAAAACAGTGGTTCTCACACCGGTGGGGAAATTCCCCCCCCCCCCCCCCCCCAGGGGGGAATTTTGGGTTTCCAGGGTGGGAATGAAGATTATTTCAAGATTGCGTTAATACAAGAACCGATTATTTGATCTTGTTTTTCCCTTCATACTTTACAGTTTTGTACGTCTCACCCTTCTAAACTTCATTTTATAAAGTAAGGAGACCCACAAATCACGTTTTATGTGGACGTCTAGACTTGTTTTAGTATGTGCTATTAAATTTAGCTTCAATTATTACATATACTGTGTAGGAGCAGGGGGACATTTTTAGGGAGGAAATACGAAAGGGGGGAATGACGTTCTAAACATATGATTGGGGGGGGGGAATGACGTCCTAAAAATATGGTGAAGGGGGGAACGGGCCTAAAAAGGTTGAGAACCACTGTCTTAAAATATCTGTTACTTAATGACCCCCCCCCCTTAGTATATAAAAAGCTCATGGCCACATTGCGTACTTTGAAGCGTGTTGGGTACACGGCGCTAAACCTGTATTTAGATGAACCAATCGCCAATAGATGAGTGATGTGTTGGGTACATGGCGCTAAACCTGTATTTAGATGAACCAATCGCCAGTAGACGTTTGCTGTGGTTGATATGATCCTGGCCGCCTTTACTGCCCAGAACACTTGCTGTAGCCATTTCAGAATGGATCTACCTGGGACCCCAGGTTAATATTAAAAGTACCAGCACTGACTGGTATTCGAACACATGACAAACGGACCGGCGGGCAGGAGTGCTAGCCTACATTAGTAGTGGGTCTCTTTCCTGACTGTTGCAGATGTAGACGGAGCAAATGTTAGAATATACCGACTGTTGTGATGTTGGTTCTTGACTCAACTCAACTCAGCTCAACTCAGCTCAACTGTCAAGATAAATTGTTAATATCAAGTACAAGTGGCTTGCTAAACACGATTATAACTCTTATTAAAACACCTGATGTGCAGAACTTCATGTGGTGATGTTATGCACATTGATTGCTTTCGAGAATTCGGGGGTGAGATCTAGTGTCGTAGAAGAATGGAGAGAACACCCTGGGCAGATAGAAGGAGAACATGCAAATATCTTGACAGAAGTTGACTGTGACAGAGAATGGTTACTCGCAACAGATGAGAACAGTCCATATTGTTTGGGTATGTCATGAACAGGGAAAATCTCACTGAAAGCTTTTGGAATTCATCCTGACTCCTGGGAGACTGCTGCTAAAAACCATAATTCGTGGCGTACATCATTACATAAAGGTGCAGTTCACTTGTGAAGCAAACCAGGGACTGCCAAGAGCTGTGAAGAAAAGTGTTCTGGCACAGAAAAACCACTGCACGAGATCCTTCCTCCTGGAACGTCTAAGCATTCTTTGCCTACATTGTCAAAGAACATTTCGAGCCAAAATAGGCCTTATCAGCCATCTTAGAACCCACGGCTCCATACTTTCAACCCCAATGGATGAAATGAATGGTCATCATCATTCTTGATGGACAAAAACAACAGCAGACATATTGAATGGAAAGAAAGTCAATGAGAGAACAACAAAGAAGATGCTGGACGGTTTGACACCATGGCATGAAGGAACACCAGTATTAGAAATTACTGGCAGTACACTAGATAGAAGGCCGTGGAAAGACATGATCAACTACGCCACACGACCTGGGCTATGAGAAGAAGAGGATTCACTGGCAAATACAAGGCAAAACGTTGCGATGTCCAAGCGATATTGACATACTCGAGTACGTTAGTGTGCCCATATTTGAACACGTGGCAAACCTGCTCGATGTGTGGGGATTGTCTTACAGCAGTCGGCAATTAAAGCACAGGTAGACGAGGGCAAATATTGATCAACATCTAGTGTTTCGTGTCAGGAAATGGGGAAACGGAGTGACAGAAGGCACTATTGATTGTACGTTTGGTGCCGGGTGACGAAACGGTTTGTTGTCAGAGCACACAGAGGACATTGTTAGCGCCAGCTTGATGTAGCCCCAACATCCTCATTGTCCTCTTGTTAAGATTGTCTTACTGTAACCAACCTGGTGTTGTTTTCTTTGGTAAACACACAGAATAGACGTGCATGGTTGTTAGAGCAGTGAGAGACCATGTATCCGCCATGGAAAATCAGCGTTTGATTCTCTGTTGGGTTATCTTTATACTTTGGCAGAGTGAATGCAGAAACTGTGATTATGATCACATGTAATGTTATTGGGACTCTTGGCTAGCTGTTGCAGATGAGGACGGAGCACGTATGGGAATGACCCGAGTGCTGGGATGTTACTTCTAGACTCAGCTCAACTGATATATGACCAGCATGATTATTTTGAGATAGCAACAACAGTAAAAGGGTACAAGAAGAGAAGGAAGACAATGATAGTAATATGACAGGTATGCTCTTGGGGTGTGAAGTGTTCATGTGTTCACATCCTCGGTGAATCCAGCCTAACATGAGCATCAGAGACTGCAATGGGAAATAAAGCTGGACAGTATGATGTTGACGATTTCAGCCACTGAGTTCTGACTGGCGTGTTACCAGATGACGTCATGACAGTATGATGTTGACGATTTCAGCCACTGAGTTCTGACTGGCGTGTTACCAGATGACGTCATGACAGTATGATGTTGACGATATTAAAGACTGAGTGCTGACTGGCGTGTTACCAGATGACGTCATGACACGTTTATCTACACACTTGACAAATATTGAAGAACTAGATCTACGAGGATGCAAAGATGTGAGAGATGATTGTATAAGCAAGGTAACCACTGAACTTCATAGGTCTTACTCATTCCTCCATAAATGTGATCTGTCAACTAGAAAGGATCATGTTGCATTGGCAACACATGGTCTCTACATTTCAGCCAGGCTTTGTGTTATAGAGAGGTATAACTCCATCCCCAGGCTTGTCCGTGGGACACATTTTTCAGTCCCATTCCCATCCCATCAGGTCATTTTGCCTGTCCCATCCCATGGGATTCCCATGATAATACTAATACGGAATATAGTTCAAATACAATTATGAAATTTATGAAAGTTTAGGGTTAGTGTCTACTAAATAGGACTACATGTACAAAGAGACATGTAAAACAACAGAATTTATTTATTTTAATATTCAAGAGTGTTTTATTAAAACAAAGTTTAATCTAAATAAGACAATTCAGTGTCATTCTGACACTCTCATTCTGTTTCAGAGTCATTCTGTTTTTTCAGCATATTATCAATTTCATGCTGATCGACTGTTTCTAATAATTCAGTTAATCCAGGTAATCCCTGAACCATTTCCACAATTTTCATCTTACATGCAAATCTGATATACACAGTTTATAACGAGAGCTATTAACATCCGTTTTCGTAACTTACTCAACAACAAATTCAGCGTGCACTAAACAAGCGCTCTACTACCGCTGAGGGCACTGGTATGGCTAAGACAATTTTCGCACTTGCTGTTAGCAGTTCCTCTAAAAAAGTACTGGAGAGTTTGGGTCATAGATCATACCTTTAGGAAGTGAAACTCCCAACTGCACCTCCCTGTGGTAGAGGATGGAAACACACTACGGTGTGGCTAACACAGCTCTGGGGACCGAGTATCCACCGGAATAAGTGGACAACTCTGCAGCTGAGCAGAGCATGGAACTCACTTGTCCTTACAGTCGGAAATGGCTGTCAAAGGCAGAGTTAAAAGACCCCACCATGTGAATGTGGAAGGCAAGGGGAAACCACCACATTATCTTACCAAGAATTCATGGCAAAACACATATCAGAGTTAGTGAACGACGTTAATGGCTGTCTTAGGACATCCTCGTCCGGTAGGGACAGTCATGAGCACAGGTGACACCAGACCGTCATCCAGCTACTGATGGCAAAATCATAAATAAAATAAATAATTTAGAGTAGAACATGGAATGTTAGGACATTAAATGAGCTAGGAAAGTTGAACAATGTTCTAAGAGAAACGGAAAGCATGAATATGAATATACTAGGCGTTAGTGAGATGAGATGGAAGGGATCGGGCAAAATTATAGCTGACAACCACACAATAATTTATTCTGGAGGGGATACACACGAAAAGGGTGTAGGAATAATACTTGACGAAGAAACAGCCAAGTCACTTAATGGATACTGGTGTATTTCAGATAGAGTTATTTTGGTCAAAATCAAAGGCAACCAATAGATATAAATATTATACAAGTATATGCACCAACAACAAGCAGTAGTGATGAAGAAATACAACACTTTTACGACGAAATAGAAATGGCGATGGCTCAAACTGGATCACAGGAAATAAAATAATATTTGGAGATTTTAATGGTAAAAGTAGGAAAGGGGAAAATGGAGGATGTAGTGTGGAATTATGGTTTAGGTACAAGAAATGAAATAGGGGAAAAGCTAATAGAATGGGCAAATATCAATGATATATAATTGGAAACACGTGGTTTAAACACCATAAAAGACGACTATACACATGGAAAGCCCCTGATCAGAAAATACGCAACCAAATTGACTACATACTAATTAATAAAAGATTTAGAAATGCTCTAATTAATGTAAAAACAATGCCTGGCGCCGACTGTAATAATGATCATGTACCATTATGTGGACAAATAAAAGTAAGATTAAAGAGAGGCACAACAATGGTTAGGAAAATGAGACTTAATAAAGAGGTTCTGAAAGTAGGTAAAGAAATTCAAGAACAATACAGAGTGACTGTGACAAATAGGTACAATGCAATAGCTAAAATACAGAGTATAACATGAACAATGGAAATATTAGCAAACTAGCAAAGAAATATTACCGGAGAGAGTCAAATAACTAAGAAAAAAAAATGGATTAATGAAGAAATCTTATGCTGATGGACAAAAGAAAACCAGAGTAAAAATGACAAACAAGAATACGCTATGATAAATAAGAAATAAAAGATAATGCTGGAAGGCAAAAGAAAGTTGGTTAAATGAGCAGTGCACAAAAAAAAAAAAAATGAATTAAATGCCTTGTAAAGATACAAAAAATATGCACAGACAAATCAGTGAGCTCACGGGAAGAAAAATAAGAATAAATACAGGTTGTTTGAAATCAAAAACAGGAAAGCTATTATTGGAGGAAGGTGATATAATGAGAGGTGGAATGAGTATGAAAGTGAATTATATGATGGGGAAAGGGAAGAAGTAACAGAAGAAAGTACTTAGAAGGTCCACCTATTCTAAAAGAAGAAGTCGCTGACGCTATGAGATATATGAAGAAAGGAAAAACTGCTGGACCAGATTAAATCACAATAGAAGAATTAGAAGTATTGGGAAAATTTGGAGTAGATATATTAACCAAAATGTTAAATGATATTTACAGCAGTGGATATGGACCCAGTGATATGCTGAAATCTGTATTTAAAGCTATACCAAAAAGACCAGGAGCAATGAATGTGAAGATTTTCGTACAGTTAACCTCATAAACCATATTTGTTATTGATTATTTTTCATGCGATTTAATGTTCTGTTGTTGTCAAAAGTTGCTTCATAATGATGTTGAATGAAAGAATGTATGAGAGGAAATAGAGAAGAAGGGCAGAATGTCAGACGGCCTGCGTGCCCAATTTAACTATTTGAAAATAAAGACTTATTATTATTATTATATTATTATCACTAAACTTCTGCTCAGAATCATAATGAGAAGAACCAGAAAGAAAATAAAAATGGAAATTAGTGAAGAACAGTACGGATTTATGGAGGGAAAAGGCACAAACAATGCAATTTATACATTACGGACACTAATAGAAAGGTCAACTGAGAAACAGAGAGACATATATTTATGCTTCATAGATTATACTAAGGCATTTGATAAAGTAAAACATGATGAGCTGATTAAAATGTTTCAAGATATCAACACTGATGGAAAAGATTTAAGAATAATAAAGAATATTTACTGGGACCAAGTAGCAGCAATTACCGTAGACCCCGAGGTAGACCAAGAAGACGGTGGAGAGATAATACATGTACAGACCTACAAGCACTTGGAATCAACGACTGGCAAGAGAAGGTCCACCAGAGAGACGAATGGAGACGGATTGTATTTGCAGCAAAGAACCTCAATGGCTCGGAAAACTGAAGAAGAAGAAGAAGAAGAAGAAGAAGAAGAAGAAGAAGAAGAAGAAGAAGAAGAAGAAGAAGAAGAAGAAGAAGAAGTAGCAGCAATTACAATTGGAAATAAAGAGGGTAGTTACGAACAGATAAAGCTAGGAGTACGACAAGGGTGTGTCTTGTCACCAGATCTTTTCTCCATGTATAGCGAAGTAATAATGAGAGAAATCAAAGAGATGCCAGGAATACTAGTTGGAGGTTATAATATAAATAATATACGCTATGGCAGATGACACAGTATTGGTGGCGGATAAATCAAGCAGACCTACAACAATTGTTGGACACTTGTAGTAACAGAGAGTGCAAGGAAAGGACTCTCCTTGAATATCAAGAAAACAGTAACAATGGTGATATCAAAGAAAATGGTGACACCAAAATGTGACATAGAAATAGAAAGAAACATTCTTAACCAAGTGGATAATTTTAGATACCTAGGGGCATTATAACATCAGATGGAAGATGCTACAACAGAGATTAAGAGAAGAATAGGGCAAGCAAAGGCCGCAGTTCAGAAAATGAAGAGTATCTTGTGCAATAGGTCACTATCACTGAGTGTAAGAAAGAGAGTGCTGAAATGCTATGTAGAACCAGTTTTGCTGTATGGCAGTGAATCTTGGAATGTAAATGAACAAATTAATGAAGAAATTAGAAGCAACAGAGATGTGGTTCCTGAGACGAATGTTGAGAATTCCTTGGAATGCCAGAGTAACTAACGACGACTGCCTGAAACAGGCTAATGAAACTAGAACACTAATACAACAATAAGAAAGAGACAAACAACTTTCTTTGGTCATGTAATGAGAAGAGAGGCATTGGAGAACATCGTGACAACTGGAAAGATCGAGGGGAAGAGAGGCAGAGGTAGACAAAGAGAAATGATGCTGGATGGATTGAGACGATGGCACGGAGGAATATCAGCAGCAGAGTTGATCCAGAAAACCAAAGACCGAGATCTGTGGAGAGCCATGAACCGCCTACGCCAACTGGCAGGGCACTTGATGATGATGATGATGATGATGATGATGATGTTAGCAGTGGAAACCTATGTTCATTTTTCCAATACTTAATGGTTTGTGAAGTTGGTGCGTAATTTTTGCAAACATGGTGACTTCATCCTCAATGCATTTGTTTCTGGGGTCATCAAACTCAAGTGTTTTTGTTTGGGTGGCGGATTCAAAAGATAAGTCAAAATCACTTTTCGGCTTTTGTTCTACAACTCCTGCTACTTCACATACAGCAGATGATTCAGAAGAAAGATTTAAATTCTTTGATGAATGAAATAACAATTTGAACAACAAGTAAGGAATGCTTCAGTAACTGCCAAAGAACTGCCGCAATATGGCCAAAGATTTTCTCCAATAATTTTCTGAAAGTTCAGACAATATTTCTTCACCCTGCTGCTGGAAGTTTCTTCGTCAATATCAACAATAACTTTGTACAACTGATAGTCTAGGAGGAAGTATAACAGCAAAATTAAATGTGATGTACCATCATCAATTTCTAGTTTGTCAAAAAAAAGTTTTGAATTGCTCATGTACGTACAGCATTCCTTTAATCTGAACAATATTCGGAATGTGGGTTAAGAATTCTTCATCATCATCATTAAAGTAATGCGATGTTTTTTTTTTTTTAATGGGCATTGAAACATTGGTAATATGATAGCATGCGCGCAGTTATTAATTATCCGGTGTCCCACCACGAGATAAAGAATTGATACAAGTATGTAAAGAAAAAGGAAGGATAAAGGTTTTCAAAAGGTTTTTTTAAAAAAGTTGCTATGACATGGCTACTGTCCCATGTGTCCCATGGGAAATACAAATGTTTGCTGTCCCGTCCATCCCATCCCATGGGTCGTTTCCCATGGGATTCCCATGGACAAGCCTGTACATCCTTGGTCGTATCGCCATGGGTTGTGCAACAAACTATCGCCTGTCTAGTATTAGTGAACTTTATCACGACAAAGGAGCACATAAACAGTCTATGTAAAGTTGACCGATCTGCCAGTATGATGCTCCTGGGTTCAGATCTCTGCAAAGACAGGATCCAGGGTGGGCTTAATCTCACACACTATACATTTTCTGGAACTTATGGGGATAGGTGTGACAGCATCCACATCCGCCGTTTAGTGCCATTTGGTCACCAACTAGGGCCTAGTACAATTTTCTTAATGGGGAAAGTAAAATGCCTCTTTATAACTCAATGGAAAGTAAGATGCATGTTTTATATCTCAATGGAAAGTAAGATTAATGTTTTATAGCTCAATGGAAAGTAAGATTCATGTTTTATATCTCAATGGAAAGTTAGATTAATGTTTTATAGCTCAATAGAAAGTACGATGCATGTTTTATAGGTGAATGGAAAGTAAGATTCATGTTTTATAGCTCAATGGAAAGTAAGACCGAGTTCACTTACTCCTATCGAAGTGACGGATCTTGTAGCAGTTTCGTGGCCACCTGCCACCTGACAACAAAACTAGCAGATATAACCGGGTGCTGTCTGTATACAATCCAGCACCATGGCCAGACCCCGGGGCAATGTCCCACATGTCCTTGTGGGCATGTTGAAGGACCTGTCCTCTGGCAACTGCGCTTTACCGTCTTCGCATTGTGTTAGCCAAGGAAGTAAGAAAATGCTCAATTATGTGGATACATTTAAAAACCAAGGGGCAATTATAACATCGGATTGAAGATGCACGACAGAGACTAAGAGCAGAATAGGGTGTCTTAACACATGCCGACGCATCTCAACTCCAAGACATAAAGCTGCTCGTAATCAACAACAAAAATAATAAACAGCGCTCACCTTGATGAAACAGACGCAAACCAGCCGACGGCAATTTCAGGCATTTATTACATGCTCTCGCAGAACAACAAAGAACGCTACTCCATATGATAACCTGCCCCTGAAGACGGGGACGGGCGGTTATACAGTTATACAGACTCAGTTCCCGAATTCTGCCATTGCCTTAAGAAGGTCGCTCTTTTCCCAAGGATTTACCAGCCGCGTTTAACTCGTCTAAAGGTTATTCCTGTCCCGGTCCCATCACTGTATGAATGTGAGACAACAGACGATTTCCTCGCTCACTAAGAAGATTGCGTTAACCAGATCATATCCTCTCCAACACGGCGCCCATACAAAACACCGCTGTCCTGATGTCCTCTCTCGAAGCGTCCCCGTTGCCGTGTGTTGACGTTGTCCACATCGGCCTTAGTTTCTCATGTGGTCATCTAGTTTCTGGGAAAATCCAGTTTCCCAATTGGTGGCGTGCCGCTATGTGGCATAATGTCCCTCCCCGATAAAAAATGATATATCATTTTTTCTCCTCTAAATATGTATATATGATATGTACAACTATGACCATAATTTTTCTTAACCCACAACCACATAGTTCTAGGATCTACCACGTTACCAACCCTCAAAAAAAAAGTAAAGCTACATAGCGGGCACGCCCACCTGTCCAATCCCTCCGTTGGACGTCGTGTGGCTGATCATGGGCAATCAGACCAACTAGTAAACATATTAGTCCCTACCTTGTCCTAATGACAAGTGTGTCCTAGCTCTAGGTATTACCATGAGTTTCGGACGATGGTAATAATGAAGTTTTTCCCAGTAACCATGTTAGTTGTAGTTGATCCTTGTTGTTGTTCTCCTACCATATAACCATTTCTTTTTCCAACTCATCTTTATGGGTAGGGTAGCCTTATCTGCTTTCCACCTTGAAACTTTTTTTTTTCTCGATCCTTTTCTGTGGAATCTTTGAGATTATCGCTTGATTGTATATTATTCTCTGGCTCTTCTTGAAGTGATCCATACAACCTTCTTAATGCAACTAACAATCAATAATTATTATCGTCGAATTAACTAATCCCAATGGCAATTACTTTCTAACTACTATTTGAATCCAACAATAAATAATAAACAACTTATTAACAAAATATCACCATATAGAATAAAGACAGTTAAGTTCACAACGAAATACTTGGTAATTTGATCACCGAATATACCATGTCCCAAGCACGCATCATGTGCAGTCTGATCATTTTCATCAATACGCTGATTCTGTCGTGAATGTAAAATTAGTCACAAATGTACCTATTCGCCTCAATTCTATTTGTAATACTAATACATTTGATTGTTATACTTTGATTCTCTAATAATAGCGCTATGTGATATATTTTTATCAAACTAATAATTTATGAAAGAACAGAACATTAACATATAGCAAATGATCTGTCTTTCACCTATAATCGACTGAGAATATCAGCAAGATTATTATCCTTTCCTGGAATGTGACAGATGTCAAATTCGTAATCTTGTAATAGTAAAGACCATCTATGTATTCTCGAGTTCTTCGGATGACCAGATTTAAAGACTGGTAAAGGTTGGTTATCCGAAAGAATATGATTGACTAGAATCTTGTGGATCTTCAATATAGATATAGACTTGTGAAAAGTCATACATTTAAAGATTCAAGACTTTTTAAAGAAAATAACTCATAAATATAATATAATATTCTGATGCAATAAAAATAACTATTTAAATCAAATACTCCTCATAAACTATCAATAACGATATAGATACGAAACATTATCTTACTAATAGATAACCGAAATATTTCACTACACTATTAAGTGTAGAGCTATGAGATAGTGTGAACACTTTGAACACGTATAGATTTTAGTTCTAAGAATTTTGGAATTCTAAGTAATAAGACTGTAAATGTGTCTGTAATGTACTATGTGTTAATATGAAGTTCATTAGCATTCATCCCATTTTATTTTTCTTTATTTATTTCTTTCAGTCTTCTTTTCATTTACTTTCTTTCTCTCTTTCTTCTTTCCTCTTTTCTTTCTTACATACTTATGGTGTTTTTGTACTGTATGCATGTTACTATTTGTAGTTTTCAACTTTGTTGACTTGGACATTGTCATAGTTTTCACTTGTATGTATATTGACAATAGAGTATGTTTGATTAATTTATAGCAGACAAAAGCCAAGTAAATACAGTACGCATTGCCTAATGCATTTTTTCCACTATAATTTTGTTTGTTGTTATTGGCTTTTGCGTAAACATTTCTGAGTGAAACGATGATTGTATTTTTATTTGCAATATCATCAATATATGTCTTTGTTTGTGAGGATGTGTTCGTGACTATGGATGTAACCTGAGATAAGGTCAATTTAAGCCAATCAAAATGTTTGTAATAATTATGGTTACACTATCCCATGTCGTCTGTTGTTTATAACCATTGTGTTTAACTTTTGTTCTCCTTTTGTATGCCACACTGTTGTTATTAACAGTCGGTTGACATTTTAATGGATGTGCAATTTCTTCTTCTTGTGATATGTGGGTTTGCGTTCTTGTGAGTATCACATCAGGTTTGCTTTCCATAGTTTGAACGTAATCTTTGACATCAGCGATGTTACCGATTATCAACCCAGCATATGGGTTTGGTAGTACTGCTGCGAACACACTACCTTTATAGTATGGGCATTTTATGCTGACCCATGCGGTTTTGTACATTTCTATTGTACCCCCAAATGTTCTGCACTCAATACTTTTACCTGTATAATCACTTTCTTTTATGAATTTGTGATTAACACCTGTAATATCAGACCCTGTGTCTCTAAAACAGGCAAAAGCTGCATTTCAGAAAATGAGAAGTTACGTATGCAAATAAGATATTATCATTGGATACGAGTGCTGTAATGCTATGTAGAAGATGTTTATGAACAAATTAGGACGAAATTATAAGCAACAGAGACGTTGTTCCTGAGAAAAATGTTGCGAATTCCTTGGACTGCCAGCGTAACAAACAATCTGTTGCCTCAAAAAGGGCAGTAATATTAGGACACTATAAACAACAATAAGATATAGGCAAACAACTTTCTTTGGTCATGTGATGAGAAGAGAGGCACTGGAGAACATCATGACAACTGGAATTATCGAGGGGAAGAGAGGCAGACCGAAAGAAGTGATGTTTGATGGACTGAGACGGTGGCATGGAGGAATATCATCAGCAGGGTTTCTACAGAACACCATAGACCGCAGTCTGTGGAGAGACGTGAAAGCCTACGCCAGCTGGCAGGACACATGATGATGATGATGATGATGATGATGATGATGATGATGATGATGTAAGAAAAGCAATCTTTTACCGTGCAGTGGGTTTATGGTGCTCGACCCATACTTGTGGACGCTGACCTGCACTCGCAGGGTCAAGTGATCAGTTTTCACGCCGGCCGAATTTACTTCCACGACATTTGTGGGTTATATTGTAAGTTGGGTCTACCTGGCCACCCACATCCATTTGGAAATCTGCCCTTGCTACAGATTCGAACGCGTGAACACCGGGCCGGGTCGCGAATGTCTGTCCACTACTGTACCGAGGTTCTGTCCTAAAGCTTGACCATCAGGCCGACTGTCGAATGTCTCTCCACTACTCTACCGAGGTTCTCTCCTATAGCGTGGCGATTGTCTGTCCATTACTGTACCGAGGTTCTGTCCTGTAGCTTGACCATCAGGCCGACTGACGAGTGTCTGTCCACTACTCTACCGAGGTTCTCTCCTATAGCTTGACCACTAGGCCGATTGGCGAGTGTCTGTCCACTTCTCTTCCGAGGTTCTGTCCTATAGCTTGACCACTAGGCCGAGTGGCGAGTGTCTGTCCACTATTCTACCGAGGTTCTGTCCTATAGCTTGACCACCAGGCCGACTGGCGAGTGTCTTTCCACTACTGTACCGAGGTTCTGTCCTATAGCTTGACCACCGGGTCGACTGACGAGTGTCTGTCCACTACTGTACCGAGGTTCTGTCCTATAGCTTGACCACCAGGCTGACTGACGAGTGTCTGTCCAGAAACTGTACCGAGGTTCTGTCCTATAGCTTGACCACCAGGCCGACTGACGAGTGTCTGTCCACTACTGTACCGAGGTTCTGTCCTATAGCTTGACCACCAGGCCGACTGACGAGTCTCTTTCCACTACTCTACCGAGGTTATGTCCTGTATCCTGATCACCGGGTCGAGTTGCAAGTCTCTGTCCACTACTCTACCGAGGTTCTGTCCTGTAGCCTGATCACCGGGTCGAGTTGCGAGTCTCTGTCCACCACTTTACCGAGGCTGTGTCCTGTAGTTTGACCAACTCAAATGTGCTGATGAATAACAATGAACACTTCTTAGAGTCATAGCCATGTGGCGTTTATGACCATGTCTGTCAACCGTTTATGTATTGTGTGCTACCAATCATTTCTGACACTAATAATACTCAATGCCATGTGGCATTTATGACCATGTCTGTCAACAATCGCATGCTACCAATACTTCCTGAAACTGATGTTATTCCTTACTATGTGACGTTTATGACCAATGTGAGTGTGTGTGTGTGTGTGTGTGTGTGTGTGTGTGTGTGTGTGTGTGTGTGTGTGTGTGTGTGTGTGCGTGTGCGTGCGTGTGTTTGTATATATCATTTCTTGAAGCATGCGTTTCGTTGTCAGCTATCACTACCAGACCCTCAGCGTAACGCATTTTGTTGACATGTCAGTCAAATGATATCCCTGCCCTGTCTTATATGGAACGCATGATTATTTCCCTGTACAAACAAAACAGGTCGAGTGATAATGCACAGCCCCAACACCTTGTTTCTTGGTTGTCAATTCTCATGGCTGCTCTTTGTTGCCAATACAAGGTCTTTACTATTCTCAGATCTTTACCCTTAATGTATGAAACTGTCTGACATGCCCATGCGTTTTTCAGACACTGGCGATTGCATTCCCCCTAGGCACCTTGTCCTTGAAAGATTCTTTTATTTGCACATCCCGCAATCTTATATGTGTTATCATCTGCATACTGTGTGACATGAAATACATTGGTCAAATTGGCAGACGCCTTGCCGACCGTTTTAGGGAACACCTCAGGGATATTAACCAGGGTGCAGACAAACCTGTCCCCAATCATTTCAATTCTTCCAATCATAATGGAGTCGACTATGTATGTGTCACTGCATTGAAACCTTGCTTCTCCAACAGCTACATTAGGCTAAATATTGAAAGCCAATTAATAAACTCTCTGGGATGCGACTATCCAGCAGGTATCATTACTGTTGTTGACGCCATTGTATAAAAACTGTGCCATCTTCCCTCTATACATTCATACCCAACTGTTCACACGCCTCTGTCTATACATATCCAACTATTTACACTGTTTATAACTATGCTATCCTCCCTCTATATATTCATAACTAACCGTCTACACACCTCTATATATTCATATCGGACTGTTCGTATTTTTTTTTTTGGCGACATAAACCCTATCTGGCCCTCTGGCAACAACCTACCTATACTTAAACTCTGTAGTCAAAGAGTGGTTAATGTACGAAAGTTCAAGAATCCGAGTCATGTATTCGTGTTTGGCCAGATTAAATGCCTTAGTGTAGAAACGAAGCACACATATAGATGTATGTGTACTGCGGTCATTCTTTCCGTTAATGTTCTTATGGCGTATTTGGTATTCTTTGTGCCTGTTTCACCTCCAGCCAGGGGAGCGCTACTATGACTGCCTCCACCTCCATTCTCAGACTAGATAATGTGGTATCATATGCCAGGCTCTCCTGCACCAAACACTGTCCACCAACCTTCGCCACAAACAATCTGGCACATCTTTTACCTCTTAGCACTGAGCCATCTATGTAGATGATTTTATCACTGATCGCGAATCGTCATGGATCAATTGTTGCACTTCCCATTCAGTGCATCCTGCCGACCAATCCCTGCATTCCAGATCCAATATTAATATGACTCTGCACAGGTCTATTTTCAACACTTCCTTCAAAATCCATGTAAACAATTATAACGACCGTTTAGAAGGCGACTTGAGAACTGCCAAATGCGAGAAAGTCTAACTTGGACATACCCACATCACATTTACGCAAAATCACCACATGCAATACGAGATACTTGAGAAGCGCTGCAAACTGGGCTATGCGAGCCGAGTAATAAATGCTGTTATCAGTCCATGATATCAACACCTTGTGTCACAATACTGAAAGGCAGAAGACCAAATGCTTTGGCGTCTCGTTAGAACGCAACACCGTCAGTTAATATCACTGGCTTTACATCAAAGAATATCTGATACAAGAGCAAGAGAACGTCAGGAAAGGAAATGGAGTAACAGTATCAAAGACACTGTGCAA
Source organism: Cepaea nemoralis (assembly GCA_014155875.1). Taxonomy (NCBI): domain Eukaryota; kingdom Metazoa; phylum Mollusca; class Gastropoda; order Stylommatophora; family Helicidae; genus Cepaea; species Cepaea nemoralis. Next base: position 52,784 of record JACEFZ010004668.1, read on the forward strand.
TCACTCGGAATGACATTATCCAGGGTCATCCATCGGGCCCTGAAACGTCAACTCTTACCCATCACAACTCTTGGCGGCAAGTGTTGAAAATGATAATGATGATGGTTATTCTGTGTGTGCGTATGTCAGGAGAGTATGTAAGTTTGTGCGTGATTATTTACAAGAAAGGATTGGACATTTCTAGAAACTTAACGGACACGTATTGGTGTTATATCATGTGGTTAAAAGTCCAGCAGTTTACTAGCACCAGAAAAATTCACCACAATCAACAAAGTGATATCTAGGTAACGACAAGCGTGCAGAATGAGCTGGAGAATAAGACTGGTCGACGATCATAGACATATCAGTGAACAGAAATAAATGAGCGCGGGGGATAATTCGTCCAGTGATAAATAAGGACAGAAATAAACTACAAAGACAGGGTAATCTAATGGTGTGATCTGTTCTCACCGAGACAGTGCTAGTATTGAAAATAAAATGGCAGAAAACATCCCTACCGACTATTGATTCTATCGCGGAACTCGGAAAACGGGATATAGAATTCGGTACATGGCATCCCCGTGGGCACTTGCAATTGTTGAAGTGAGCGTCTCTCCTTGTCTTGATAGAGAGACAGACAGACAGGCAGCAGTCAGACAGGCAGACAGAGAGATAAACACATAGACACGCAGACAAACATATAGACAAGCAGGCTGGCTGTCGGAGAATAATAGTGAGACAGAGTAATAAGCAGGTAGACGGACGGAAAGACAGACAGACGAATGGCCAGAGATACAAGACAAGCAAACCATCTGAACCACCGATCGCCAGACTGACAAGCATGCAGGCAGGCTGTCAGAGCTGAGAGAGAGAGAGAGAGAGAGAGAGAGAGAGAGAGTATAGAGAGAGAGAGACGAGAGAGAGAGAGAGAACGAACGAACAAACGAACGAACGGACCTTTATTTTCGAAAGGCTAACAATTGGGTACGCAAGGCCCGTCTTACATTCGGCCCTTCCAATCACTCCTCTTTCGTTCATCAGTGCATATGGCATTCACATAGAAAGAGAGAGAGAGAGAGAGAGAGAGAGAGAGAGAGAGAGAGAGAGAGAGAAGAGAGAGAGAGAAAAGAGAGAGGGGGGAGATACGGATGGACGAAAAACAGACAGACACACAGACACGAATACCGACATCTGACCGAGCGATCACAGACAGACAGACAGACAGACAGACAGACAGACAGGCAGGACAGGCAGACAGACAGACAGACAGACAGCAGACAGACAGACAGACAGACAGACAGACAGACAGACAGACAGACAGACAGACAGACAGACAGACTAATAGTTGTGTGGACATGTATTTCCGCTTGTTTTTTCTGACATCATACATATTACGGACACATATATATCTCGACATATTGGTACTAGTGCAAAGAAAAGATAATTGAAACCGAAGCCAACATTTTTACACGTATACTAACCACTATGTATTTGTGATTCCAAATTAACGATCTTAACATGTCTATTTATGAAATTAAAAAAAAAAAAAAAAAAAAACTAGGTTAACATACATCTAAAGTATAAACAAACAAAGAAATACTTACTACTAATGTCTCACAATGTATTATATTGTTTCTGTGTTTTCAGAAATGCAGCGGCAGAACAATCTGGAAATACTGTAACTTGCTCTCGGCACTCTACTGGTTAGTCTTGTCTGTGTTTGCCGTGACGTGTACATGTATAAGATGTTTGTAACGTCTTGTCTGTGTTTGCCGTGACGTGTACATGTATAAGATGTTTGTAACGTCTTGTCTGTGTTTGCCGTGACGTGTACATGTATAAGATGTTTGTAACGTCTTGTCTGTGTTTGCCGTGACGTGTACATGTATAAGATGTTTGTGTTTGCCGTGACGTGTACATGTATAAGATGTTTGTAACGTCTTGTCTGTGTTTGCCGTGACGTGTACATGTATAAGATGTTTGTGTTTGCCGGGACGTGTACATGTATAAGATGTTTGTAACTGAACACAGAGATATATATCGTTCTCTAGAGTTAACTCTCCAATGATATTTAGCCAGTGGTGGGGCTGCTAATTCAGGCGAACCCACTCCGACTTCTGAGGTACTTGTAATTCACGTCCCAAAGTCAAGAATGAGAAGTGAACATAACGTGTAAACTCGTAAAGATGGGGTAAATAAAGAACAAATATGAGTGACAATTGAAGAATGCGAAAGCATCGGTGATATTGCTCTAGCCTCGACACCCTCAACACTTCTTACTTGCATACACTTACAATCTGATACCATCAGTGCCGAGCCCTAGTGCGAGGCAGTAGCGAGAGAACGAACTGTTGGATATTAGAACGCCAATAGTCCGAACACTTGATGTGGACAAGATAGATCCTCTGAACCGTCTGTATCGACTTCTAGGTGAAGCGGCATCATCTTCTTCGTACGAATTAAGAAATAAACCTGAATATATTTAAAGTAGGCAGCAGTCAAATGAAAACGCCATGTTTATGGGAAAGCTTGTTATTTGGATTACGTCTGTCTGTTCCAGCATGGAGGTGGATGTATGAGCGGACGACCCCCAGCAGTTGACAAACAGACGGTTGTTTAGCGAATAGCATCCACACATTCTCTGAGGGGGGGGGGGGGGGATGCTGGTGTCGGAACATTGATGGGTTTGTTCTGAACACTACAAGAAGAGATAACAGGCAAGAAGATCGACTTAATTGCACTTGCTTTATCCCATTTGGCTCGGTCTCTTTCCGCAGAGCGTCCTGACTAACGCTTCGCACAAAGTACCAATTCCGTAGTTCCAGGAGTCTCCGAGATGTTCTGAATACTATACTGATTATTAGTAAAACCAAGAAATCAAGACATCCACGGAAGAACGGAAAAGTGGGGTACAGAAAGAACATTCATCTGGGATAGATACGGAAGTATGGAGGTCTGCTGGATATAAAACAAGCATATAACTGCAGTACGACAAAGTGTTTCTTAATCGACGTGTCTCAATGGCGTGGCAGAGACTGGGTCAACTCCTGTCCTACCTATACTCTCAATTGTGTCTTGCTCCGCAGCTGCGCATGAGTGCATGGCTCTTTGCAACAAGCATTCTCTCTCTCACTCTCTTCCTCCCCCTCCCTCACTGTATCTCCCCCTTCTCTTTCTTCCCCCTCACTCTCTCCCTCCCCCGTCTCTTCTGTTGTCTATTGTGTTTCTATCTGTCTGTCTGTCCGTCTGTCTATTTACAAGGACTGTAGTTCAAAGATATTGCTTCCATGAAGATATACTTGTGCGCCATCGAAACACATTCACTTTAGACGCCTTCATGTTAGTTCACGTTGGATGTGACAAGTAACGGTTTTCTGTACTGTGCATCGGCAATCATCATGTCATTAGCAAGTGACGGGTTTCTGTACTGTACATCGGCGCTCATCATGTCATCAACAAGTGACGGGTTTCTGTACTGTACATCGGCGATCATCATGTCATTAAGAAGTAATGGTTTTCTGTACTGTACATCGGCTGTCATCATGTCATCAACAAGTGACGTGTTTCTCTAGTTTACATCGGCAATCATTATGTCATCAACAAGTGACGTGTTTCTGTACTGTACATCGGCAATCATCTTGTCATCAACAATCACACTCCCACGGCCTCCAGTTTCCCGCCACTCCACCACTCATTGTCCAGCACTGGCCTTCTTATAGAAGAACAGACCTCACTTAACTTTCCACTTAGTGGAATTGTGGCTCGACATTTATCTGCTTCAGCCACACATGATTGTATGAGATCTGATGTGGATGATATAATGTTGATATGATGATGATGATGTGATTATGTGATGTTGATGACATGATTTTATGATGACGATATAATAGTGATGATGATAAATAATGATATAATGGTAATAATAAAGATGGTGATGACATGATGGTGATGACATGATGGTGATGACATGATTGTGAAAGATATTGATGGTGATGACAGTGAAGGTGATGATTTGATGGTTATGTTATGATGGTGATGATATGATGATGATACGATTGTGACGATATGATCGTGATGATATGATGGTGATGATATGATGGTGATAATATGATGGTGACAATACGATGTTGACAATATGATGATGATGATATGATGGTGACAATATGA
>JACEFZ010004669.1:0-67500 GCA_014155875.1 Cepaea nemoralis
TCTTTATGATGTTATTGAGGAATTCTGCTAGCATATTTTGTCCAGTTTGCCAATTATTGTGTTTCTTTATGATGTTATTGAGGAATTCTGCTAGCATATTTTATCCAGTTTGCCAATTATAGTGTTTCTTTATGATGTTGTTGATGTCAGATCTTAGTCAGATATGACTGAGCTACCGCATGACAGTAGACGGTACCACCTACTTTCTGTTAGCGCCGAATGTTGGGAGGCGCATTCCAAACCCGACACCCCACCTTGTCCCAACGGCTTTGGGCGGAGGAGTGCAATTGGGAGGATACAAGCCTAGTGCGAGGTTACGTAACCTAAAGACCACATGTCATGGCAGAGCAGACCAGACCCTAAGCCTTGGTAGGCAACTGGTCTAGGATGAAAGCTCCGATAGGCGGACAGTTAGAGCATTGCTTTGCTTTTCCGGCAGCTTCTGCAGCTTGTCTTGTTCCAGTCGTATTAGTGTTACCTTTCCTCTGCAGTAAACTAGGCAGGCCGAGAGAGAGTTCATGCTGCATGGGCAACACATGATCTCTACACTCAGCCCAGGCTGTGTGTTATGGAGAGGTTTGTTCCATTTTACGAACTATCGTCTGTCGAGACGGCAAGGTGTCAGTCAGTCAGTCAGTCAGTCAGTTAGTCAGTCAGTCAGTCAGTCAGTCAGACAATCAGTCAGTCAGTCAGTCAGTCAGCATTATATTCTTGAGGAACTCTGCTAGCAGATTTTGTCCAGTTTGCCAATTATCATCACTATGTTTTGTGGGAGAGTGCACACAATAATTTCCTGTTTCCCTAGTTAGGTGTTGAAGTCGCGGCAGCTTAGTAGCTAGAAGCTTGCCTGTCCACCAATTTGTCATAGGTTGGAATGTGCATTCATGTGAATGTTTACAACTGACCTGGGATTACAGGTCCTCATCATCATGTGCCATGTCGATAAGCTTGGCCGGGTCATGTTTCGCCATCTCACACGATCACCGTGAGTCGTGAAACCGTACCGGGCGAGACTGTTCCTATGCAGCACCTATTTGCGCCGTTTCGCTGTTTCTCTATGAATTGGCGGAGCATGATTTTCTAAACATTTGTAAAGAATATAGTTTTCCATAACTTTCCTTCCCAACAGTGACCATACTGGTCGATGACCGTAGCCAATGTTTCCAAAATAAGATCCTCTGCCTACCGTCGGGAAATTGAAGACCATAACCTACAACTATCTGGCGGCTGCGCTGTCACTTGTTTAAATTCCAGAGAGAAGGTTGGACTCAACAAGCACATCTATACAACTGTTTATCTGTTGGGTTTATTGTCTGACTTGGGTCTACACTCCTCTCTTCCGTCTTCCCTTCCATATATCTACTTCTGTCACTCTCTCTATTATTCTCTCAACACATACTCCGACAACATTTCCTTTCAACATATAATAAAAGATTTATTAATAAAGAAAACTATGTCCGGTGTGTGTATGGATATTGTCTGTGTAGTTGCTATTGTATTCTATGGTTGTGGACAGAATGAACTCAGAATGTCTATCAGCTGTATCTTCTCGCCAGTCATTCTTCACGATTACAGGACATCACATCAAACAGGACAGAGCTCACCCGGGATGATCCGTAGGCTTGAATCTGATGGTAAATCCGTTAGTGAAATGAAAACAAACTGTTCATCACTGATTCACCGTATTGCTATAAAAGTCCCGTAAGTTTATGACTGTGCCCAAATCGGTTTCATGATATTAAGTATCCATCATCAACAAAAGAAAACACCACATTGTCAATGTTCTTCCTATTGTCTATTATGATTATCACTATTGTCTTTGTCTATTCCTTCTACCCTATGTATGCACGTCGTATGTAGGTTGAAGTCTCTGCTTGCCCCACCTTAACATCTTTTTCTGTTTAGGAGCCCCGTGGTATATGCGTGTTAGCATACAGTCTTCTGTATTTTACTTGATGTTAGTATTTGTTCATCTGAACGAACTATTTAGGTTCTTTCTGTATCTAAGTATGTACTTTATTGGTTCACGTAGAGTAGGTTTTTCTTTCTTCTCTAATGTCCCTAGAAACTGGGAACCTGTGGATGAATATAACAAGTCGAGTGGTAAGCGTCCGCCCCTTACTCCTAACTTATGCAAGTGTCCTTCTCCAGCCATAATGACAAGGCTTTCGAAGTCACCATCCGCATAAGACATAAGAATTCACCTCAGTCTAAAACACCCACTAATAATATGTAATGATAAAGGTAATACACGCTCATCTATATTCCTATTCTAAAACGATATTTTAATATACCTTATACACATCGATGTTCCTATATAGAATTAATGTAGATCCACGAATCGAAATTAATCCTCAGCCAAGCACTTTATCCCATTATAAAGGAGGATATTTCTTTTCATTACAGGACACATAATTCTATCTTTCCGTCCAGTTGGGGAACACACACTAAACTGACACAAAGACGTGGCCACTCTCTTTAGATCATCTTTGTCCCATCGTCCTTGACATTGCTGGACAAAGCAAATTCAGACTTCATTATCCCTGGTCAGTGGAAAATTCCAGATCTGGGCTTTTCCGTATATCCCTACCTCCAGAACGCAATAGACTGATCCATGATACTGTCTGTCTTTGTAGCCAACTAATTTTTCCACTCTCCCGGTCACCTGTATTGTAGTCGACTCTCCCGCCTTGACCTATATACATATGCGCTGGTCAATCCGTTGTGTTTTATCCTTCTGTTTCATTAACCCTTCTACTCCCTGGGTATTCGCTGCATACAGTCGTCGATCTGGGAATCACCAACATACAGCATTTCACGACATAGGCCCCCTCTTAAGAGATTAGACCGCGTCGAATCTTTCTCACTGTAGGTTTGATTCCCATGATCCACAATCCTAATCTTCTTCCTCCGGAGCTGGATGTCTGGATAAAAAATCTGCTCCTACATTCTCCTTTCCAAGGATGTATTCCACTGTGAAGTCCAGTTGCAGCAACAACGTCCATCACATCCACCGTGCGTTGAGCTTCTGCGAAGTAGCTATTAACATCACGTGTTGATGATATGATTGGATCCTCACATGCTCACTTCATTATCCAGTAGGCGCTCTAATTGACACCCTACTATACTACTAACGACTGAAACTAGTGTTGGCTCCTCGCTCCTGTACGTTCAGTCGACCTACTTTCGACTTGCGTCAGCGACGGCTCACAATACAAACGGATTGTCCCATCCTGATTGTAACACTGCTTCCATGTCCTCTTGGTTTTCCCCGGCTTTTCCTCTGGGGATGTTCCGCCTCGTCCTCGTCGGACCGAGTCGTCTTTCCCAAACCTCCTGGGCTTTTGCTTCCAGGACCATCTTGGGCGATGTTGTATCTGGTCAGCCAATCTCTGGTTGGAGTCCTGGGTACTTCTCGCTTTTCCCCACGTTACCGACCCCTTCTGAACTTGGTTACCGGTGAAACTTTCACTCTTGTCCTTTCCCTGACTTGTGATTTCCCTCCTCCTGTCGTTGGGTAAATCTGACCTATCCCGTACTGTCCCATAGGCCCTCCTATGTTGTACTGGCGATCTCTGGTCTTCGTCTGGACTGGTAACCTTTGTCCCAATGGCTGCCATCACCATAAAGTGCGAAGCTTTGCTCCCGGATCTCTCTTCATATTTCCTAATGAGATGTCTAGGGAGATTTTTCTTCTCTTCCCCGATCCGTATTTTGTAGATGTTCTTGGACACCACCTTTTCCACAGGATAAGGTCCTTTCCATCCTACTTGGAGTATATTGGTCTCTGCTGGACTCCACACTTCCACTTTGTCTTCCACTTTAAGAGCTAGTTTCCTCTTAATTCGCTTGTTGGGTGGTGTTCTCTGGCACTCCGAACAAGACTTCACCCACCGGCGTACATCTCCGGTCATTCCTGGCCAGCAATAATGGCCGGATATTTTCTGCAAGGTCTCTCTGACACCCATATGTCGATTCTCGCCTATGATGTGTCCACTCTGAAGAATATGAGGACGGTAGGTCTCTGGAACCACCCACTGCTCATGCAGGTTATCTCCCCTCCCAGCTCTCCGATAGAGTAGTTGATTCTTCAGAAAGTACTGTCCCCGTTCTGGTGGCTCAGCACTTCTTTGCAGCTTCCTGTAGCAAGGATGCAACGTAGTATCCTTCCTCTGGGCAGTATGCAATTCTCCTATCTCTGAGTTGTCGCATAGTGTCTCTGCCTCTTTTTCCTTCCCTTGAGATCCACTGACTACTGTTCCCTTGTGGGCTTGCTGTTTGGGCATCCCCAAAAAGACATATTTCGTGCCAATGATCATTGGAAATAAGGAGTCAGATAATACAGCAGCTGGAATAATGCCCGTGACGTACCTGGATTTAATCTCCACCTTGGCGATTGGCAGCGTCATGGTAACAGCACTCCTCATTGCCGGCTGTATTTCTATAGTCTCCCCTGTAAGTTGGTCTGGGCTTACCAAGCTGGCGTCCACCACCGCTTCCCCATCCAAACCTGTATCATAGAGACAAGCAACCTGCTGGCCATTGACTTCAATAAGTTCAACCACAGGTGGTCTCTCTTGGTCCTGAGTGTCTTTCATCTCCTTGACCGTTTCCTTGCCTTCCTCTTTTGATTCCTCGAGGTTGGTTATGCAATTGGCGTGTTTGCCCTTGCATCTGCAGTCCACAGTATTATGTGTTGTCGACTGGCAGTGAGTGCACTCTGTTCCCTTCCTAGGTTTCCCTGTGTCCTTTTTGTTCCTTTCTCCTTCGCCGACCTCAGCCTTGTCTGTGATCACCGATGTAGGAATCACTTTGCATGCTGCGAAGTAAGAACTTTTAGGTTTCAATCTGCAGTCCTTCGTGTTGTGGGAGGCCGCCCTACAAAATGAACACCATTTTTCAGACCACTGTCGTTTCGCTTGAGAATTCGAGGTGCTCTGGTTTCCTACCTTCACCTTCTCTGAACTCTCCTCTGTGTGCTTTATATAAGGTTCCCCTTTTTCTCCTTCCCAGTTTTTAGGTTTCTTTTTCTCTGTTTTCTCCTGACCTTTGGTTTGTGTACTTAGTTCCTCAGTTTCACCATGTACTTCCACGAATCGTTCCGCCAGCTTATTCACCACATCAATCCGTTCCGCCCCTTGTTCTCCCAAGAAGGTTCTGAGAGGTTTCGACATTTGCTTTCGCATTTGGTCTACCACCATCATCTCTTCGAGACTCTCATAATCCCTCTGGAATTCTGCCAAGTCCATCCATTTCTGGAGATAGGATTTCAGCCTTAGACTGTATGCGGCGAATAGTTCTCCCGGCTCTCGTCTAGACGATCTAAACTTTTTCCGATATGTTTGTGCGGTGACTTCATAATGTTTCATCAAAGCTGCTTTCAATTCCTCGTACTGATTTTCCTGTCCTGGTGGTAGGCGTGTGTAGACCTCGTATCCCGAACCACGTAAAGACTGGGATACTTTAAGAGCCCATCTGGTTCTATCTAGTCCCATAGCGATTGCCATAGCCTCGAACCGATCCAAAAACTGGAATATCTTTTCTTTACTTTCATCGTAGACCGCTAAGGGAAACTTCATGGCCTGGTAACCCTGTCCACTCATGTAGGTTGCTCCAGGTGAAGATGAACTTCCTTCTGCTGCATCTATTTCACCCTTAGTTTGTGTCTTGAGTTCTAACTCTTTCAAGCGGTATTCATGTTCCATTTCCAGTTTCTTGGTCTCCTGGTCCATTTTCTTGGCCTCTTGTTCCATTTCTAGTCGCTTGGTCTCCTGGTCCATTTTCTTGGCCTCTTGTTCCATTTCCAGTCTCTTGGTCTCCTGTTCTAGTTTCTTGGCCTCTTGTTCCATTTCCAGTCTCTTGGTCTCCTGTTCTAGTTTCTTGGCCTCTTGTTCCATTTCTAGTCGCTTGGTCTCCACCTCTATTCTTCTCACTTCCAACTCGGCTTTCCGGTCTTCTCTTTCCCCTTTACGAATCTCTCTCTCTCTTTCTTGTATGTAATCAGTTAGCTCGGTACCAGCTAACCCAATTTCCTCCCGTTGGCTCTCAGTTCTGCTGTAGTTACTTTAGGAGTTGCCATAGTTACAGCAGATAAGTCAGCAAGTTGAGTAAAGATCCCTCAAGGCAGAAAAGAAGTACTCACTATACAATTATATTCCACCTAGAACCTATACCATTTATCTATGTCTATCTAATATTATAAATCTACCCCACCACACCGTACATCACAACCACTCTCTCATCCACAAGAGGAGATATAGGATAAAGACTTATGTAGACGTGTGACCGTGTGACTAGGTATGTAATGTCTTACCACCTATCCACATTCACTCTGTCTGGAACTTTCTCACTGCAAAGTCACCAGCATTAATGAAATGTTTCTACCATATATGTAATGGCACCATATATCCAATGGACGTCCTTCCATTAAAAGTCATCAATATATACTTATATTCCTTCCAATCAGTATGTCCCAACATGTAGGTACTCCGCTATGCCTGTGCCAATATGCAAGTACCTCTCTCTATGCATATGCCTCTTTATGCTTTTAGGTCATATGAGTATTATGTATGTACGTATCCCGCTGCTCCCACCATTTATGTCACTTGTTTAAATTCCAGAGAGAAGGTTGGACTCAACAAGCACATCTATACAACTGTTTATCTGTTGGGTTTATTGTCTGACTTGGGTCTACACTCCTCTCTTCCGTCTTCCCTTCCATATATCTACTTCTGTCACTCTCTCTATTATTCTCTCAACACATACTCCGACAACATTTCCTTTCAACATATAATAAAAGATTTATTAATAAAGAAAACTATGTCCGGTGTGTGTATGGATATTGTCTGTGTAGTTGCTATTGTATTCTATGGTTGTGGACAGAATGAACTCAGAATGTCTATCAGCTGTATCTTCTCGCCAGTCATTCTTCACGATTACAGGACATCACATCAAACAGGACAGAGCTCACCCGGGATGATCCGTAGGCTTGAATCTGATGGTAAATCCGTTAGTGAAATGAAAACAAACTGTTCATCACTGATTCACCGTATTGCTATAAAAGTCCCGTAAGTTTATGACTGTGCCCAAATCGGTTTCATGATATTAAGTATCCATCATCAACAAAAGAAAACACCACATTGTCAATGTTCTTCCTATTGTCTATTATGATTATCACTATTGTCTTTGTCTATTCCTTCTACCCTATGTATGCACGTCGTATGTAGGTTGAAGTCTCTGCTTGCCCCACCTTAACATCTTTTTCTGTTTAGGAGCCCCGTGGTATATGCGTGTTAGCATACAGTCTTCTGTATTTTACTTGATGTTAGTATTTGTTCATCTGAACGAACTATTTAGGTTCTTTCTGTATCTAAGTATGTACTTTATTGGTTCACGTAGAGTAGGTTTTTCTTTCTTCTCTAATGTCCCTAGAAACTGGGAACCTGTGGATGAATATAACAAGTCGAGTGGTAAGCGTCCGCCCCTTACTCCTAACTTATGCAAGTGTCCTTCTCCAGCCATAATGACAAGGCTTTCGAAGTCACCATCCGCATAAGACATAAGAATTCACCTCAGTCTAAAACACCCACTAATAATATGTAATGATAAAGGTAATACACGCTCATCTATATTCCTATTCTAAAACGATATTTTAATATACCTTATACACATCGATGTTCCTATATAGAATTAATGTAGATCCACGAATCGAAATTAATCCTCAGCCAAGCACTTTATCCCATTATAAAGGAGGATATTTCTTTTCATTACAGGACACATAATTCTATCTTTCCGTCCAGTTGGGGAACACACACTAAACTGACACAAAGACGTGGCCACTCTCTTTAGATCATCTTTGTCCCATCGTCCTTGACATTGCTGGACAAAGCAAATTCAGACTTCATTATCCCTGGTCAGTGGAAAATTCCAGATCTGGGCTTTTCCGTATATCCCTACCTCCAGAACGCAATATACTGATCCATGATACTGTCTGTCTTTGTAGCCAACTAATTTTTCCACTCTCCCGGTCACCTGTATTGTAGTCGACTCTCCCGCCTTGACCTATATACATATGCGCTGGTCAATCCGTTGTGTTTTATCCTTCTGTTTCATTAACCCTTCTACTCCCTGGGTATTCGCTGCATACAGTCGTCGATCTGGGAATCACCAACATACAGCATTTCACGACATGCGCCTCAACTCCATCCACCACCTGCACCCGTAATCCTGATTCACAAGGGGGAGGGGGGAATAAACAGATACTGCCCGTGATCATGGGTGTCCAGTAGGCTAGCGGAGGGAAGATGGCACCTCACTTCTGCTTTAATACATCTACACAGCCTAAACTGGGTACCAGGACATTTATCTGATCATGCACCAGTAGCCCACCGAGCTATGCAGATCCAGACCATCTGTCCGCCTGCACCAGTACCCCACCGAACTATGCAGACCCAGACCATCTGTCCGCCTGCACCAGTACCCCACCGAACTATGCAGACCCAGACCATCTGTCCGCCTGCACCAGTACCCCACCGAACTATGCAGACCCAGACCATCTGTCCGCCTGCACCAGTAGCCCACCGAACTATGCAGACCCAGACCATCTGTCCGCCTGCACCAGTACCCACCGAACTATGCAGACCCAGACCATCTGTCCGCCTGCACCAGTAGCCCACCGAACTATGCAGACCCAGACCACTGTCCGCCTGCTCATGTTCCACGACACCAGGATATCCTGGGGAAAGCATCCAACAGATGCTCTCTATTTCTGATTTTTTTTTTTTTTAATGGAAGTCTGCCCTTCTTCCATAGCATGCCTGTTTTCACCTTTCTCATCATACTTTGTGAGTTTCATTCTGAGAATTCACAATCAACCAACCAAATAGCCTGTCAGCCAACCAACCAGCAAATCTGACACTAATAAATGCGAACATTGAAGAAAACTGGTGCATATACAGAATGATGTCTCGAAATTTACAATAATGTGACCATATTAAATGCCACACACTGGCTTTGAAAAAAAAAAAGTGATGAAAGTCGTGGTTCCTCAAAAAAGAGGCAGACTGACCAGCAGAAAGAGGGGCACAGGACACCGAAGACACCTTGGGCAGGAGGGTGCATGAGGCAGAAGAACTAGCAAGTGATCGAGACATGTTCCTTCAGACTATGATGACAGCCATGTTCTACAAAAGACCTTTCACGTGATGACGAATGTGTCCCTGGAATTAAACCTTATCCAATACCTTCTATAAATGCTAATCAATATCTGCGAATGTATTTCTCGCTATCTGAAGACCATTAACACCAATACATTTCATAATCCTATTATATTGACGGCTTCTTTATTTGTTACTCATTGCGTTGCACATAACTCACGAGTGCACCTGTACGGTGGGTGGATTTTCCCGAGTGCAACAACCCGCACGAAATGAACTGTACCAGAATGAGGGGCAAGAATGCATGTCATGACAATTCATGCCACATTCACCTCAGCTCATAACCCTGTGGGATAGCCCTCGCATGTACGTGCAGACAAAACCACGCAATACTTCGGAATTTGGGTTAGAAAAACAACTCTTGAACGGTCGTAAATCTGTCTTGTTGGTTGAGAGTTTTGTGTAGTGTTTCTTATTGTGGTTGATCGTTTAAGGAATGAGTACTGCCATGTGAATGTCTTGTTCGTACTGTGTATGTTTTTCTCGTTTGTTGCATCCGTTCTTATACACAAAATATTTACATTTTTACATGTCGCTCTCTTATCTAAGAGGTGTGTATAATCATCGTTTACATACGTCCTAGATTAGAGGGAGGCACGTAAAAAATACAATCATTTATTGTAAATGCTGTTATTTTGAGGCAAGTGCAGAAATTCAGATATCTAGGTACATGATAACATTCCATGGAAGATGCATTACAGAAATAAAGAACAGAATAGAAATTTAACAACTTCCTTCTATCAAATGAAGAACATTGTACGCAATAAGTCCATGTCATTGGAGGTTAGAAAAAGAACTCTTGCATTTTACATAGAACCAGTTCTAACACATGACTGCCAATACTTGACAGTTAGTAAACAAGAAAAAGGATCTCTTGAGGCCTTATAGATGTGGTTTTAAGCTCAAAATTCCTTTGGACAGCCAAAATAACTAACTAAATGTTGCGAAGCAGGCTAAGACGCAAAGACAACGTATCACAAAAATCAGAAAGAGGCATTCATCATTTGTTCTAATATTATGCGACGAGAGAAACTGGACCGTGTTGTGACAACTGGAAAGATTCATGGAGGGAGAGACAGAAAAGACAACGAGAAAATATTATTGGCAGCCTTTTGCCATGGCGAGAGAAGGTATCAGCAGACCAGGAACTGATACATGCAGCTGGGGAATCACCAGAAGTAGTGAAGCATATTCGCACACGCCAGTTGGCACGATATGTGATGATGATAGCGATGATATTGACGACATAATGTAACCTTACATGATCAGTCATATGTGTCTTTGATGTGTTGCTCATCTGTGGAAGCCCCGTTTGAACAAAAGCCACTTAAGGGGCGATCAAATGCACCTTGGGGAAAACAGGAGTAACCGTTGGGAAAACCCACGTTATGATGGCATACATAGCGTGCATCTTTGTGTAACTTGAACATCTCCTCCAGTGACATGTGTGAGTTTGAGTGTGTGTGTGTGTGTGTGTGAGAGAGAGAGTGTGTGTGTGTGTTTGTGTGTGTGTGAGAGTGTGTGTGGGTGTGTGTGTGTGTGTCTGTGTGTGAGAGAGAGTGTGTGTGTTTTATGTGAATGTGTGTATATGAGAGTGAGTGAGTGTTTGTGAGAGTGTGTGTGTGAGAGTGTGTGCGTGTGGATGTGAGCGTGTGAGTGAGTGTGTGTGTGTGTGAGTGTGTGTTTGAGTGAGTGTGTGAGTGAGTGTGTATGTGTGAGTAAGTGAGTGTGTGTATGAGAGAGTTTTTGTGGATGTAAGTGTGAATATGTGTGTGAAAGTGTATGTGTGTTTGGATGTGAGTGAGTGAGTGAGTGAGTGAGTGAGGAGTGAGTGAGTGAGTGAGTGAGTGAGTGAGTCAGTCAGTCAGTCAGTCAGTCAGTCAGTCAGTCAGTCAGTCAGTCAGTCAGTCAGTCAGTCAGTGTAAGTGAGTGTGAGTGTGTGTGTGTGTGTGTTTATGTTTGTGTGGATGTGAGTTATAGACCATTTTTCAATCACTACAGTAGAACAATGGGGCATGTGAGTTGAAATGCTACAGAACAATTCTTAGAACGTCGTTGACCAAGAATAAGAAACAATACAGACATTCTACAAAAAGAACAAGCAATACAAACATTCTACAAGAAGAATAAACAATACAGACATTTTACAAAAAAAAGAAACAATACAGACATTCTACAAAAAGAACAAACAACACAAACATTCTACAAGAATAAGAAACAATACAGACATTCTACAAAAAGAACAAACAATACAGACATTCAACAAAAAGAACAAACAAAACAGACATTCTTCAAAAAGAACAAACAATACAAACATTCTACAAGAATAAGAAACAATATAGACATTTTACACAAAAATAACAAACAATACAGACATTTTGCAAAAAGAACAAACATTACAAACATTCTACAAGAACAAAAAACAATACAGACATTCTACAAAAAGAACAAACAAAATATTCTACATAAAAAGCAAACAATACAGACATTCTACAACAAGAACAAACAATAGAAACATTCTACAAGAATAAGAAACTATACATACATTTTACAAAAAGAGCACTGGCTCATAAAGTATATCATCTCTTGGAAAATGAAAGTCCACATTCAGTGGGCGTGTCATGAGAAGAGGAAAGCTGAAAGTCCACATTCAGTGGGCGTGTCATGAGAAGAGGAAAGCTGAAAGTCCACATTCAGTGGGCGTGTCATGAGAAGAGGAAAGCTGAAAGTCCACATTATGTGGGCGTGTCATGAGAAGAGGAAAGCTGAAAGTCCACATTCTGTGGGCGTGTCATGAGAAGAGGAAAGCTGAAAGTCCACATTCTGTGGGCGTGTCATGAGAAGAGGAAAGCTGAAAGTCCACATTCTGTGGGCATGTCATGAGAAGAGGAAAGCTAAAAGTCCACATTCAGTGGGTATGTCATGAGAAGAGGGAAGCTGAAAGTCCACATTCTGTGCGCGTGTCATGAGAAGAGGAAAGCTGAAAGTCCACATTCAGTGGGCGTGTCATGAGAAGAGGAAAGCTGAAAGTCCACATTCTGTGGGCGTGTCATGAGAAGAGGAAAGCTGAAAGTCCACATTCTGTGGGCGTGTCATGAGAAGAGGAAAGCTGAAAGTCCACATTCTGTGGGCGTGTCATGAGAAGAGGAAAGCTGAAAGTCCACATTCAGTGGGCATGTCATGAGAAGAGGAAAGCTGAAAGTCCACATTCAGTGGGCGTGTCATGAGAAGAGGAAAGCTGAAAGTCCACATTCAGTGGGCATGTCATGAGAAGAGGAAAGCTGAAAGTCCACATTCAGTGGGCGTGTCATGAGAAGAGGAAAGCTGAAAGTCCACATTCAGTGGGCGTGTCATGAGAAGAGGAAAGCTGAAAGTCCACATTCAGTGGGCGTGTCATGAGAAGAGGAAAGCTGAAAGTCCACATTCTGTGGGCGTGTCATGAGAAGAGGAAAGCTGAAAGTCCACATTCTGTGGGCGTATCATGAGAAGAGGAAAGCTGAAAGTCCACATTCTGTGGACATGTCTTAAGAAGAGGAAAGCTGGAGTCTGTCGTCACAACGGGAAGGCTGGAGAGGAAAGAGGCATTGGAGGCAAAGATATGAGGCAGTATGACATCATGGCGTGGAGGAACATCGGTATCAGGAGTGATTAGCAGCAAAAGAGGCAGAAGGTTGTGGACAGACATGATCACCAACGCTACACGGCATGGACTATAAGATGAAGTTATACTAAACCTCGCATTGCATTGATGTACACAACGGTATGAGCGATGGCCGTAAAAGGCCATGCAATTAACTAAATGTACAATATAAACAACAAAACAAATAGGTATCTGTACAACTACCGGCCTGTGTTAATTTTGTATTGCCTTTGAATATGAATGTTTGTCGCGTTTTCCTTTATAGTGTCGTCCCTGGAGTGAGGGGAATCAACACCCACATTATTTGTAACCCCATATCATTATTCTGGAGAATCCATTAGATTCCGTCCACAACACTCCGTCAGTCACTAGATACCTCTTTCTCTCTCCCCCTCTCACCACTGGATCATGCCCCCTCTCACACTTCCCCAAAACAACATACTAAACAACTCTAGCTTCCAAAAATCAATAACATATTAATTTAATGAAGAAAAGTGTATGTATGTGAGAAGTGTATGTGTAAAATGTATGTCGTATACTCTAGTGTGTCTGCAGAATCAGACCGAACAGCTCAGGAGCAAAGTCTGATCATCCTGGTAAGGGCCACACAACATCATCATAGTTCAGCACAAAATGACCTCACCAAAACGATGTGTCCCTCCTGCTAGATGTTGACTTCCTCCAGTAGCTTTTTGATAACCCCGATACCTGGTCACCAATCACGGATATAGTCCGATACTTATCCTGAATCGATCATACACAATGTTACCAAAGGTTCTTAAAGTTCTGAGACATAACAATCCTTGCATCGTGAAAACACGGAACACTGTCCCTTGTAATAACATGGTTCATTTCTAAATGTCCTAGAGTTTTACCATTACACAGTTATTGTTTACAGTCCACAGGAATCTAATAATTTAGTAAAAACGGCAGGTTCATTGTTCCTGTTTCCTAGATAATCACTATTGTTCTTTCTACATAGATAATCACTATTGTTCTTTCTACATAGATAATCACTATTGTTCTTTCTACATAGATAATCACTATTGTTCTTTCTACATAGATAATCACTATTGTTCTTGTTACATGTGGTATGGAAAAATAATCTCACTATTGTTCTTGTTCCATGTGGTATGGAAAATAATCTCACTATTGTTCTTGTTCCATGTGTTATGGAAAATAATCTCACTATTGTTCTTGTTCCATGTAGTATGGAAAATAATCTCACTATCAACTTCCGTGATCCCTATCAGTAAGAAGTCTTCTGCCGGATACTTATATGTTTCGGCTCAACAAAGCCATGTTCCTTCAGACCCTTTTTATCATGGGCCCAGTGCAAAGGCCGCTGAAAAAATCTTCCCGCACTAATTTATCCATGATCTGAAATAGTGATGTTTCAGCTTGTTTTCTTCATAACCTGAGGGGAACCTGTGAAAGAGAGAACACATCTGGTGAGAGCAACCGGATACTGACCCCTATTAGATGAGTGTAGGCCGACGGCCTCACTCAGATATATAACAGTGACCCAAACTATGTCATGGGACAGAGGAGCTCATCACATCGGTCTGAGTTAGAGTAAGACAAGGAAAGACCAAATGTAAAGTGCAGAACCCCAGTAGACACCCCACTGGAAGATCCCACTATTGGACATTTCCCCTATCCCCCAACCATCCTCAATCTTTCTACAAATCATCCCACTTTACTATTCCCAACCAGCTGAGCTAATTGACCTCTCACACTAGTTAGTTTTAACAATGCGATTGTCTACTATCGCCGACACTCCTTGAATACCTAACCACAAAGCAACAACACTATGCTCAAGTCCTAAGCTCTATCTATCACTAGACTGTTCTACATTATTTACATCTAAATGCTAGCTAGTGAATACCTTATGAAAACTCAGCTCTATCCTGAATCGAATCTACACTTTGCCATGAAAGACACATGTTCCTCAACGTTAATTGATACAGAACACAATAGATTCTTTTCTATATTAGAACAGAGCTAGTCAAACACTTCAGCCTAGGTCAAATCTCTTGTTCACACTAGCGGCAACAAGTTATGTTTTCATACGGTCGGGGATTGTCCGAGTGACGTCATTCGATGTCAACAACAGGTGGCCCCAGCGGCAGACAATCTGTTCCCAACTTCACAAGAATAGTTGTCCCCCCTTCTACAACTGACCCAACAGTCTTTTCCTCTCGAAGGACGACACATCAAACAATGCCGACAAATTTCCCGTTTCCTAGGGAAATCTCAAAGACTGGTAGTTTCGTTTGATCGGACGTGTTTCCCCACTAGTAACAAACAATTGCAGCTGTGAATACAGACTGTCTCTGTTAGTCTATCATCTTATCGTTAATTACAGTTTTCCCGTGACAATGTTATAGACGGGTTCTAAGAATATCTTGGGTACAGAAAATAACAAATGTATCCATACTTCAAGAGCTGAATGTTGAAGGGGGTTGGCTATTAAAAACGATAAGACAAAGAAAATTGAAATATTTTGGTCACTTGAAACATCACGAAAGTTTGGAGAGAACAATAATGGAGGGGTATATGCCTGGGAAGAGAGGAAGAGGAAGGCCAAAGAGAAGATGGGTGCAGGATGTGGCGGATGAAATCCAGATGGGTGTATCGGACACTGGACATTTTGCTCATGATCGAGAGGTTTTCCGGAAGGTTGTTATGGGAGCGAGGTTCTGCAAAGGACATGCTACTGAATGAATGAATGAATAACGAGGGTAAGTTAATAAGTAAGTCGCAAATGGCTGTAGAAAAATAATTACACATGATAACAACTTGAAACCAGTTTATTTTTATACATACATTGTCTCTTTATTTCTTAATATAATTTCCACCAACATTTATGCAACTTATCCCATCGTTTTATCAGTCCTCCCAAACCGGCTGCATAGAACTGCGTGCTTTGTTTTCATTTACCGGCACCCCACAGAACTGTGTGACTTACTTATTGAACCGCCTTCGTAACTTTTTCTACCCAGCTATGCACTGCTTTACGGGATAAACAATTGTCATCATAAACACTGACAACTCACCTTGGCGGGAGACATTTCGCGAATGACGCCAAAGTTGAATGTGAAGTGAAAACGTGGTGTAGAAAACAGAACACGCAGTTCTATGCATCCGGTTTGGGAGGACTGATAAAACGATGGGCATCAATGTTGGTGGAAATTATGTTGCGAAATAAAGGGACAATAATGACAATATGTATAAAAATAAACTGGTTTCAAGTTGTTATCATATTTAGTTATTTTTCTACAGCCATTTGTGACTTACTTATGAACTTACCCTCGTATATCCAGCCGCAGCCGTTATTTTTCTTAACTAAATGCATGTCAAGAATTGTCGTGCCAGTTGGCCCGTGTTGTAACACATGGTTTGACCTTAGAAATGATCCTTTAACTGATTCACTGCCAAAGGATAGTATATCGCCATTTAGACCGGAGGACGATATATCTCATACTAGGTTTTTTTTTGTTTTATTTTTTTTTTCCATGGTACGCTTGTATCTTCCCAATGTTAAATGTAAGTGACTGAAAACTTATATTATTACAATACCTGTTCATGTGATTGTGTATCACGTTAGGCCCAGACCTACTTTTATGTTTGGCACTGAATCAGTTACAGTGAAGAATTCGAATCCTGCGTCCCCTAATGTCCTCAGATAGTTTACAATCTACCTCCTCTTCTAATATATCATTGTTTGAGGGGTCTCCTTGGCGAAGTGCTTAAACCCCTGCGTCGCGCTCCGAAGGTTGTGGGTTCGATTTATGCCTACGTCGTTCGGGTCACGAATGCAATTATCTCGGAGATTCTTGGAGGTGCTCTCTGGAAATACGTGCTTTGTGCGACGCTTTCGGCAAGCCGCCCTGTGCAAAGAGACAGAGCGTTATGTGATAAAACCCGGTGCAACGAAATCGATCTTCTTGACGTTTAAACCTGTTAATACATAATTGCTGTCTAATATATGCTATCTTACTTTGTTAGAGTTCGATAAGTCATTATTGGTTGGCTTTATGATTCACGTGCCGTGCAGCGAGAAACACGTTCAGCTCACGCGAACCATACAGACTTACACAAATCTGACTTTCCGGTAGTCCTGTCTTCAAAACCCCCGTGAGGGTGGAGGGGTTTCGTTTTTAAATTCGACCCAGTCTAACAAGCGTATGAGACTGGGGAGGAGGAGGACTTTGCGGAGCGGAAAAAGAAGAAAACCAAGAACAAGAAGAACAAGAAGTACAAGAAGAACAATAACCAGAAGAACAAGAGGGCTAAAATATAATACTGCAACATTGGTTCCGTCAATGCGGACAATCATTGGGTGTTGTTGATCGTATCAAGAAGCCTACATCCATTGTGTAATGCTTTGAAGCACACATTGACAATCATTACCGAATAAGGAGCACTTGTATGTAAAAACTGGTTAGCAATATCACTCAAGTTCATCTGAAGTGTTTGACTGTGTATCTGCATTGTCCACGAATACAATAGCACTTTAATTCAAAAGATGTTTTCCGTAGTCAATTGAGTTGAGTTGAGATGATTCAAAAACCGACA
Source organism: Cepaea nemoralis (assembly GCA_014155875.1). NCBI lineage: Eukaryota > Metazoa > Mollusca > Gastropoda > Stylommatophora > Helicidae > Cepaea > Cepaea nemoralis. Next base: position 17,437 of record JACEFZ010004669.1, read on the forward strand.
TCGCAGCACTCGGGACTTTCATATAAGTGGTCCTTCCTCCTCTGCAACAGCTAGCGACGAGTCCAATACTAATGGTACCAGTAACAGATTGATTATGTGTCCATCCGGCCTTTCCCAGGCGTTTTGAGCGTCGGCTAGATCCTCTGACCGCTCCCTACGTCAATATTCTCTCCGGGCTATGATGATGCCATTCTTTTGCACTATACACAAGATTCGAAAGGGCCCCGTCCACATCTGCCTTATCATTCACCAATACCCCACCAAGGGGTGCAAACCCAGCCAATTTGTCCTCCTGCTCGTTTCCCACCACACCAGCATGTGCTGGGGGTGGGGGGTGGGGGGGGGGGAAATCGAACAGATGCTCTCACTTTTTGACTGTCGAATGGAAGCATGCCACTCTGCGTGAAGCATGACTCTTCAGCTTTCTCATCATACCTCGTGAGTCCATTACAGTCACGCCATGGGTGTGCTGTTTGTCCTCCAGCCAGCGGAACGTCGCTGTGACTGCCTCCACTTCCATTCTCAGACTAGATGTTGTGGTATCATACGCCAGGCTCTTCAAAAATCCGTCCACTAATCTTCGCCACGAACCCCCATCACTTATTCTACATCCTAGCACAGAGTCACCAGTGTTGATTCGCCAGGTCGCGAATTGTTGTGGATCAATGGTTGCACCTCCAATTCAGTTCAGCCTGCCGGCCAATCCCTGCATTCCCGGTCCAATGTTACCATGACCCTGAAAAGATCTGCCGTTTCCTCTGGCATTCTGACTCACTTCTCTCCTTAACCCCATTCTCCCCATGTTCTCAAGCGTGGTGAATTTGAATGATAATTACATATACAATAGATTGCACGATGTATTGCCTCACATATTAGCTGTATCTCGACCGGAAAGTATAGCAGAAATCAAACAACATAAGTTACAGCAATAGGATCATTCCGTCTCGCTGAAATATACAACACACAAATTCACACTGTACATTAATTGTGATATTCATTACAGGCTAAATATGGCAATTAAAATATCATTAAGTTAGTTGCATTACCTTTGCGGAACGTTGCAATCAACCCCAACATGTATTGGATGTTTTGTGATTTGTTAGGCAATTTTTACGTGCGTTAGTCTGTTAACACTTTCTGAACGACTGATGCTCAGACCCTTGAAATCAACGCAAAGCTAACTGCTCCCAAATCGCCTCAGTCTGATTCCGAACTCTCGAAACCGTATGTTCTGTATTTGTGGAACTGCGTTCACTAACCCCCATTAACACTTGGAGGGAAGATTCCTGATATTCATATACATAGTGTTGGCTCTGGTGACGACTGGTCCTACATAACTCAGTAAAACATGGAACGAGTACTCCTGATATTCACATAATAGTGGCTCGGTGTCGACTGGTTCTACAATAGCTGACTCAGTAAAACATGGAACGAGTATTCCTGATATTCACATAATAGTGGCTCGGTGTCGACTGGTTCTACAATAGCTGACTCAGTAAAACATGGAACGAGTATTCCTGATATTCACATAATAGTGGCTCGGTGTCGACTGGTTCTACAATAGCTGACTCAGTAAAACATGGAACGAGTATTCCTGATATTCACATAATAGTGGCTCGGTGTCGACTGGTTCTACAATAGCTGACTCAGTAAAACATGGAACGAAGATTCCTGATATTCACATAATAGTGGCTCGGTGTCGACTGGTTCTACAATAGCTGACTCAGTAAAACATGGAGCGAAGATTCCTGATATTCACATAATAGTGGCTCGGTGTCGACTGGTTCTACAATAGCTGACTCAGTAAAACATGGAGCGAAGATTCCTGATATTCACATAATAGTGGCTCGGTGTCGACTGGCTCTACAATAGCTGACTCAGTAAAACATGGAGCGAAGATTCCTGATATTCACATAATAGTGGCTCGGTGTCGACTGGTTCTACAATAGCTGACTCAGTAAAACATGGAGCGAAGATTCCTGATACTCATATAATAGTGGCTTGAGAGGCGACTGGTCCTATAATAGTTGACTCAGTAACACCTGGTGGGAGAATTCCTGATATTATATAGTAGAGGCTCAGGAGCCGACTAGTCCATACAAATATGGATCTAGCATCATCTGCATAATGCGTCATAAGGCCTGTAAAAGTGTCCTCTACTTATGTTCTTACTTACTGACTTTAAAAAAACCTAACATTTCGTGCAGTACTAGCAAGATTTTAAGAGATATATCACGCATGTGGTATCATCAGCCATCACCACTTTTCCTAGAAATTGAGAAAAATGGGTCTAGGCAGACGCTCCTTATAAGGACTGAGAGTAAGGTTGAAATGAACACAACGATTGGATGGCGAAGTCCCGGTCTGGCCAGCTGGAAACCCGCCGGAAAGTAGTTGTTACTTGTGAGAAAATTGTCAGAGAAACAAGTCCCTTTCCTAACCTTGGAGAGGTTTATCCTAGTGCCCAATTTCGCCCTCTGCGCCACCGGTAAGCTTGTGAATTCATTGTAAATACTATGGTGTGCCTCTAGATGCTTAGTAGGAGACATGTATTATTAGTTTATATGTGGATTGTGAAATTAAGAGATCAGAGCCTCATTGAGAGGATAGTCTGACTTGCTCGCCTTCTGCATAAATGACATGCCTATTCTGCTGGAAAGTTTTGCCATATTTAGCGTTTCGCCTGCTATGAGTGATTTTGCTCTACGCATGTGAACGTTATCTCACTCACAGTGCATATTTGCAATTTGCCTATGGCTGTAGGGACCGTTCCCTATGGACGCAAATTATTGCACAATCTTCCTCCAAATGTGGAAGGTTCTTGAGAGTCTGTGTTTCACAACTCCTGTGTTTAAATTGTGTGATTAACATGTGATCTTATTCATGAATATATTGAGAGGATTTGAGGGAGAGCATGTTGTTCCCCATGAGATTTATTGCTCATTAAGGGAGGCAGCTAGAAGCACCATATGCCCTCTTCTAGCAGGAAGTGCCATAACCGCCAGCATGGCACAATTAAGGGTAACGGCCTGGAGTAATATTTTATGTTCAGTGACTTGCTAAAAGCGTTCTTGTAAATGCCATAATGCAATTAGTTCCTGAAGTAGGCACTTCTTATTCTTCATGCATTGGGTGAGTTTTGAAAACAGCGTTCTCAAAACCTCCCGGCTTCTAAGTGCCAGGTGAGGGAAAAACAATGTATTTTGTGTGCGATCTTTGCTCAGGCCCTGGTGCATATCTATTAGGTAGCTCTCATGATAGTTCATGTAATGATCATAATTGTTCTCATTTGTGTGTGTCTTACATTTTAAATGTGGATTCAGGATTGTTTCTTTAACTGCTGGGGGAAAAGTGAATTGTTCCCAGTGGAACTAGGCAGATGAATTGATAATGATGGTGATGGGGATGATTTTGTGAACCGAGTCTAACCAGAGGGGAATAAAGTCTGGGCTTTGTATTATAGACGGGGGATGATCACATATATATCATGATGACTTTGTCTCAATATGCTTATGTCCCCACGCCTTTGTCTTATTGTGATGTTTATGTCACGCCAAGAGGCCTGTGTCTTGATTGGATGATATCGTCGCAACTGAGGCACCTATTTCAACAGGAGGACCGTATCACAACCGGATTCCCTTATCACAACATGTCTTTGTCCCAATGCAACACTGTCACAACAGAACAACTTGGTCTCATCTCTATGACCTTATCTTGTTCTGCTGTCCTGATCTGGTAGAAGTTTATATCATTGTAAAATCATAACATCAAAGAGGGGGGGGGGGGGGGGGGTGTTGATGTTTTGTTTTGTAATGACATTTGATTTTATACAATTGTGTATAAAAGGTATTTTGCATTTTTATGGCAGCAGGGGGCTGGATGGTGGAGTTGACTGAAGCTCATGATGTCTAGCCCTATTGTCTTGTCAACAGTGGGCTAATGAAGAGTTGGAAGCCTGAAACCTGATGGTAGGAGGGTCTCCATTTCTCGCAGGAGACAAGAGGAATGATGATTCTAAAGAAATGATCTCCCACTTCATGGTCACATAGCATATGCCTGGCAGCCCAATAGCTTATCATCTGTCGTACCGTGTACGGCTGGATCACCATCATGAGGAATCATACCAACGGGTGAAGTAAGAGGTTGAGATACTCAGATACTACCCTGAACACCAGGGACAATCAACATCATGGTATATGAGTTCGGAAACTCACCATGTAATGACTTCAAGAGCAGTTACCTGTTATCAAGATTGATTGCCCTACCTCAAAACTCTTAGGTTTGGTATACCAGGATAGATCAACCCTAAGTGCTCAACTGCCTGTTTTCTATCAGCCAAATCCCAGAGGATTAACAGTTGTTGGTTAAAACTCCAGGGGGTTGATTAAACCACCTTGTTCATTGATTATTAAATTGATAGAGAAGAGAATTATTTTCAGTGTTTCTGAAGGATTTTTCTACATTACTGAGGGGTGTGTTTGCACTACTGATGGATTTGTCTGTCATACTGAGGGATTTATGTCCACCAGTATACCCAGAGAGTGGTGCCAGCCCTGTTCAGAATATACAGTTTATTATGTAGAGAAAGCTGCACTGATATCATCGAGTATGGGATGGCCTTATCGACATGAGACGGGTCGTGCTGAAATGCCTTGTTGACAATAGTTGAGTTTCTGATATTATTAACCAGAGGTGCTGGACGATCGTCATCTTTTTCATTGTATTCAATAATGTAGGGAATTACATTCTGCCTAGACTGATGAGGACCTTCTATATTGTTTGACTGACCCCAGCCTCAGCTTCACTGGGCCATACAGCCTACTTAGGTCTCAGGTCATGGTTGTGTCCTCTCTGGATCTCCCTATGAAAGCGAATAACAGGGCTGAGCCAAGATGGTTGCCGGTGCTGTTGACTTTCCCTAAATCAAATCATTGATGGAAAGGAATATGTTACAGAAGAAGTTTTCCCAGTGCAGGTTGAGAGAACGTATCATTTTGAAAAGACTATTTTGGTGGATTTATAGATGAGAGACTGTTATCATCAATATGCAGATAAATTCTAAGAATTATTGATTTAATAATTTATGCTTTGTTGACTGGTAATTTTGGGGAAAACATCAGAGGGTATACACTGATGTCATTCATGTGTTTCTAATTGAAAGAGGGGACTTAATATCCACAGGCCAGACAGAGAATTTCCCCAAAACCCACCACGTGAAGTCAATAAATGGTTGGGTTAAAACCTGGAATTTGTATTTATAACTTGTAGAAGTTTTGTTCAAAAGTGATGGTCACATTTGTTATGTAATACTATTTACATTAGTATTTGAACATGGTGGGGAGGGATCCATACACATAGACTCATCATAATTCTATATGGAGTGAGCTTTCTTCCCCTGGGTGTCTATGGTAGATTTCCCTGATCAATTCGCCTCCCGCCTGGAAGCTCTTTCTTTACAAAAACCGTGTAGGACTTGAATACATTAGGTTCTGTTCTTTACGTTGGGGGTTCAGAGCCATTCATAGGCTTCCTAAGGAAGGATGATTAGTATTGATAACCCATCCGGGATACCCCTAGTCTTCCGAGCCACTTTTCTCTTTAAAAAAAAACCACAACGCCAATCCTGATGTAATGAAGCGAATCATGCACAGTTAGCAGAAAAGTAAGGAAGTATATGGAAGCTGCAGAGATGTGGTTTTATATTTGAATAATAACACCGGGGACGGGTAGAAATGTAACTACGATATTTTCTGAGGACCATGAAAAGAAGATTGGCAGTGCACGAGAGGCAAGGCCGTGGACAGAGATGATCACGAACTAGGGCCGTGCAGAGCTATGATACAGAGAGACGGCCGCATTAGGTGGCAAGGTAAGGGGGCTGCATAAAAGCGAAGGAGGGGCGACATATACTGGAGAACTTCGTGACAGCTGGCAAGATTGAGGGGAAAAGTATAAGGGGAAGGCAGAGAGAGGCTTGGCCACATGGCATAATCTAGACAAGAACACAGAGCTGATCCACGACTCTGGTGATCGTGTGAGATGGTGAAACATGACCGCCCCCGCATATCGACACGGCCCATAATGATGACGAATGACTGCTGCAAACGAAACAACAAACGTACACTCAGGAATACCGTCTTGGAATTAAAAATAAAAAAATAAAAAACAAGTCATAACTACAAAACAGGATAGACTTAGAGTAAGACACTTAAGAAAGCATAATAGCTGCATATCACACACATAAGTGTGGTGGAGGAATTCAGACTTGACGCGAGGGAGGCTGTGCTAAATGTCAACATCTGTGTGTGTGTGTGTTTGTGTAGTTGTGTGTGTGTGTGTGTGTGTGTGTGTGTGTGTGTGCGTGTGTGTGTGTGTGTGTGTGTGTGCGCGCGCGCCTGCCGAAAACAGGATCTGTAAATTGACCAGTAGAATGCCAGGAGAAGGCGTGACGCCACTGGTACATGTGTACTACGTGTTACATGACATTACACATAGAAATGGTGACGTGAGGAAAGTGAGCCGTCAAGAAAGCGGCGATGCCAACAGGATCAGTTTGATGAAGAAAACATATAACGTTAACAATACCGGCGAAAACGACAAAAAAACACTGAGATACAGTATCCTGGCCGTCATGGTCGAAAAGCAATGCAGATTAAAGGTGGGACTACACAACGAGTTCAAGAACCAGCGAAAATTGATATATGCAGGATTTAAGTTGGGCAATCGTTGTTGAGCACTTGTTTCTGCGTGATGCGTGGGTTTCGTGTCGTGGTGACGGTGAGAATCCGGTCTGCCTACAGCGTTCCGGTTTTGTTGTTTGCTATGTTTACCTCCAATGTGCAGGCGTCACTGTTCACACATGAAGCATTACACATAAAATTGGCGAGGCGGGAACTGGAGACAATCCATTTCGTATGTTCTAGAATTGTTCTTGTTTCGTTTGCCCTCTTTGAACTCAGACACGTACACACATTTGAAGTGCCCTGGGCTGATTTTTACGCGTCGATTACCTCTCCCTATTGCCAGTGTCCATCGCCATCAGGTAAACCCACTCCGACTTCAGGGGTACTTATAATTGACGTCCCCGAGTCAAGGACGAGAGATCCACATCCTGGTCCAACTGACCGGGGTAGGAGTTGAGCCCGCTACCTCGGCATCAGTACACCGGATGTTTAAGAACAAGCGCTCTTGTCCATTCGGCCATGCTGACCTCGTATGTCCTAGGATCGATTCTGAAAGGTTGGCTAGTGCATGCTCCAGGATATTCATTCATTCATTCATTCATTCATTCATTCATTCATGCGTTCATTCATTTAATTGCATCACCTTTGCAGAACTTTGCTCCCATAACAACCGTCCGGGAAACTTCTCGGTCATAAGCAAGATGTCCCGCGTCCGATACACCCATCTGGAGTTCATCTGCCACATCCTGCACCCATCTTCTCTTTGGCCTTTCTCTTTCTCTCTTCCCGAGCATATACGCCTCCATTATTTTTCTCTCCAACAATTTCATGGCGTTTCAAGTGATCAACATATTTTAATTGTCTTTGTTTTATTGTCTTTAGTAGCCAACCATCTTGAATATTCAGCACTTGTGGTATGGATACAATGGTTCTTTTCTATATCCGAGATATTCTTAGAACCCGTTTATAACATTTATATTCAACGACAATTTGCGATGTTCAGCTTGTTTAGTAAGTGTCGAGGTCTCACAGGCGTATGTTGCAATGGGAAAGAGACAGGTTTTAAGTATGTAGGTCTGTCTGTTCTACCCCACAATTTATTCAATTACTTTAGTTTGTTAAGAGACAGGACAAAATATAATGTTGCATGTCCTAGGATGGATTCCCATAGATCGGCTAGTGCATGCTCTAGTATCAACAGGCAAGACAAAATATAATGTTGCATGTCCCATGATGGATTCCCACAGATCGGCTAGTGCAGTGGTTCTCAACAGGTGGGGAATCCCCCCCCCCCCTCCCCCAGGGGGGAATTTTAGGGTTTCCAGGGGGGGGGGGGGGGAATTAAGATTATTTCAAGATCGCATTAATACAAGAACCAGTTACTTGATATTGTTTTTCCGTCTATATTTTACGGTTCTGTACTTCTCGCCCTAATGAAATTCGTTGTATAACGTAAGTAGACCCGCAAATCACGTTTTATGTAGATGTCTTGACTTGTTCTAGTACATGTTATTAAATTTAGCTTCCATTTTTATGTATACTGTGACGTTCTGAACATATGGGTGGGGGGCATGGGCCAAAAAAGGTTGAGAACCAATGGGCTAGTGCATGCTCCAGAATCTACAGACATGACAAAATATAATGTTGCATGTCCTTTGCAGGACGTTGCGATCAACCCCAGCACCATGTTGATTTTTCTAGGACAAATTCAATAGTTTGCCATTGCTTTCTGAATGAGAAGTCCCTCCTCGATCATCAGCGCACATGAAATGCACAGGCAAGCACAGCAGCCAGGCATGTGACCTGATTGGAAGAACATGATGTAATTTTAGTTCAATGCTCGCTTGCTTGCTTGTGTTCGTTGGCTTGAGCTCCAACGCGAAGTCCTGTATGTCGGATGAAGGCATCCTGTTGTCCAACATCAGTGTGATGTCATACAGGACCTGAGGTTTGCGTGAGTATCCGTTGTCCCATGTCTGGCTTATTGGTGAGCAGACTGGTGGTTCCTCGCCGTACAGGCAGACACTCTCCGACTTCGGAGGAATTTTAGTTCAATAAGCCGGCAAGTATGAATTATTTGTCTTGTTTTGATTTTGTTTAATTTTTTAATCATTTATTTAAGTGTCCCTTTATTTCACGCAATGATTCTTCAATGAGTGATTCATAGCCCCTCCTCCACTTCCAACAATCATGCGAAGAGAATCTCGACACAGTGCACCAACTCATAACACAGGCGAGGAGCCAACTTTACATATACCAGAATTATATACTACATTGCGAGCAACCCGAATCACAGGTTGATTTTATAGGAAAGTGTACGCCCAGTAGTTTGCCATTGCATTGTGCACGCGAAGTCCAACTGACCGGGCTAGGGGTTGAACCCCGTACATGGCCACCAGTGAAATAGAAGTTCAAGCGCAAAGCGCATTAAGCCCCGGTACCAGGCTGTAAAACAACCTGAGATTCATTGCTACTTCCTGCAAAGGACTGCAAGATGTCTATGACTAAAACCACACATGCTATATACTGTGTCAGTGCAGAATCTAGGAGTCCACAAGAAGGCGTAAGAAGCGTACTTTTAACTGGTGCTGTGCCACAGAACGAACGAACGAACGAACGAACGAACGAACAAACTTTATTTTCAAAGGGTTAAGAATTGGGCACGCAGGCCCGTCTAACATTCTGCCCTTCTATCAGAATTATATATCGCCACATGTGACCTCCTATTTGTTCAGATGGACGATATATCGCCATGCTAGAGCCATCATATTATTTGTTTTGTTTCGTGTTTAAATTAATTAGAAACATATCCTTTACATTACGTAGCAGTCAACAACAGCATTTTTTGGCTTATATGATTTATTGATAAGTTTATGTTCAGTGGTGCCCCATTGCTTTCTGAACGACTAGCACTCATACCATTTTATGGAAACCAACGCAAGACGGTCTGCTTCCAAATCTTACCCAGTTGTGTTTCGAACGTGGTATGTGCGATTACGAACTGCACCCACGCTGACGTTCCGTGTTTCGTGGTATCTTCCGCAACATCAGTGCTCAGTGAACTGACATTTACAATATCACACTTGTTCTTGTAACTGTGTACCATGTCTGGTCCAAAACTATTTTTTGCTTGGCACCGAATCCGTTAAGTGGCTTCTGGTGTATTAGAAGTTCAATCAGTGTGTCATGTTGTTTGTCTATCAAGAATTTTGCTGGCCATTCCAGTGAGGTTTAAAGTATGGAGCCGTGAGTTCTAACATGGCTGGTAAGGCCTATTTTGGCTCGAAATGTTCGTTGACAATGTGGGCAAAGAATGCTTGACGTTCCAGGAGGAGGAACACAGCTCTTGCAGTCCTGGTTGCTTCACTAGTGACTACATCCTTGCGTAATGATGTACCCCACGAATTTCGGTCTTTGGCAGCAGTCTCCCAAGTGTAACGCATACCGCTTTAGAAACACTGCAACTGGCCAATTGGAAGCAGTCCGCCTTGCGTTGGTTCCCATACAATGGTATGAGTGCCGGTGGTTCAGAAAGCAATAGCAGACTACTGAACGTAAAATTGCCAAGACATCACTAACAGCCAAAACACTGGAGTTGACTGCCATGTCCTGTAAAGGATATATACCTATATAACTAACAGATTCAGTGCCAAAGAAAAAGCAGGCTTGGACCTAACAAACATGGATGGCGGAAAATTGGAAGTAGGGGTGTGTCACAGCTATAACTTAAAAATTGTTAATATGGTAGCAGATATGTTGTATTATATTTCAAATTAAAGGGGTGTATAGGGTAAACTACTGTATATAAGCCCATGGCAGATATGAGATGTCATTTAAGACGATTAATCATCCCATGCACTAAATCAATTAAGATTCAGACTTGTGGGGAAAACGCGCGCGATTATCTCCGCCTGGGATGTTGTCGTCTGCTAGTTGCCCCTGGCTAGCCTTGAACTTCCCAGGTCTTGTGCTCCCATCCCAGACATTCCAAGTCAGGGAGTAGGTCACGAGGTGCTGCCGTGACATTGTTCCTGTTACCTGGCTGCCCTCATCTGAATGTTGCGTGACCCTGGCTAGGCGTTGCGATCAACACCACGGTGATATTCTAGGAAATTTTACTTTCAGTAGTTTGCCATTGTTGGTCTGCATAGGTAGAGGCTTAACTTGAGGGCGTTTGAACTTCCGGTAAGTTGATGACGCGGTAGGAAGGAGTGTGTGTGTGGGGGGTGGGGGAGGGGGGAGAAGAGGGGTTTGTTTCCTACACCGGCCCGTTGGGCCTAGATGTTGTCGCCCCGTTGAGAAAGCTATAGCAAACTCATCATCATCATATGCGATGCCGATAAGAGTGGGCAGTCATGTTTGGCCTTCTCACACGATCACCAGAGTCGTAGATCAGCTCCGTGTTTATGTCTCGACCATGCAATGTTCCCAAGCCATATATATATATTTACCTCTCTGCCTTCCCCATGTTCATTTCCCCACAATTTGTCCAGTTGTCACCAAGTTCTCCACTTTATTTATTCCCATAACGTGCTCAAACAAATGTTGACTGACGAGGTATAATTTCTCTAACGAGTTTACGGTTTAAATTTGTTTCTTGCAGGACTTGCTCGTTGGTTTTTCTGTTTGCCCTAGAGAAGACTATAGTTAAATTCCAAAGCTGTGGTAACTGGTCGGTATTTAATGTTCATTTAGACCGCCTTGTGTTGGTTTTTATGAAATGCTATGAGGCCGGTCGTTCAGAAAGCCATGGAAAACTACTGAACGTAAACTTGCCAAGAAATCACGAACAGCCAAATAATTCTGGGCTTGGCTGCCACGTCTTGTAAAAGATATACAATTAACTATTTCTAGTGATTAGTAAGGTTCACCGTCGACGCACTCCGAAAAGAGTCATAGGTGCTCCGCTGTCCTCCTAAACATCCCCGCCAGCGTTTATCAACTGATCACACCAGTTCAACTTTTGTGAACTTCATCATCATGTGTCATGTTGGTAAGCGTGGGCGGTCATGTTTAGCCATCTCACACGATCACCAGAATCGTGGACCAACTCTGTGTTCTTGTCTCGACCATACCACGTGGCCAAGCCATCCAGGCATTTACTTGTCTGCCTCTCCCGATGTTCTTTTCCCCTAAATCTTGCCAGTTGTCGTCAAGTTCTCTAGTTTAAATCTTCTCATAACGTGCTAAAAAGACATTTGACTGTCTACGTCTAATTTCTCTAATCTGTTTGCGGTTTTGATTAGCCTCTTGTAGGACTTGCTCGTTGGATTTTCTGTCTGTTCATGGTATCCTTAGCAATTTCCTCAGAAACCACATTTCCACTGCCATTAAATGTTTTACAATGTGTCTGCGTATCGTCCACGTTTCACATCTATACACAAACGTTTGTGATCTCAGGATACTATTTCGGGACGTGTTAATCGTTTTGTGTACGTATTTCAGAAATTCGCAGTGTTCCTGCCCAGAAGCTATCCTGCCCTCAGGGAGGCGAACAACATGCATCAGGTGCTTCCTCACCTGCCACTGTATGAAGGCACTTTTCCCAACCGTTGAGTCTCTATCGTTGCCCCCACACCGGCGGTTCGCCATTGACCAATACATGTCATTGCCACCACATTGTCTGTTGTAGGTCTCAGTCACCCTATCAAATAGTACACTACCAATGTCTGGTATTCCATCTCTCTATCAGACAGTACACTTCCAATATATGTTATTCCATCTCTGAGTCAGATAGTACACTTCCATTGTATGGTATTCCATCCCTCAGTCAGACAGTACACGTTTAATTTCTGGTATTCCATCTCTCAGTGCGATAGTACTCGTCCAATGTCTGGTATTCCATCTCTCAGTAAGAGAGTACACTTCCAATGTCTAGTATTCCATCTCTCAGTAAGAGAGTACACTTCCAATGTCTAGTATTCCATCTCTCAGTAAGAGAGTACACTTCCAATGTCTGCTATTCCATCTCATAATAAGAGAGTACACTTCCATTGTCTGCTATTCCATCTCACAATAAGAGAGTACACTTCCAATGTCTGCTATTCCATCTCACAATAAGAGAGTACACTTCTAATGTCTAGTATTCCATCTCTCAGTAAGAGAGTACACTTCCAATGTCTAGTATTCCATCTCTCAGTAAGAGAGTACACTTCCAATGTCTGCTATTCCATCTCATAATAAGAGAGTACACTTCCAATGTCTGCTATTCCATCTCACAATAATAGAGTACACTTCCAATGTCTGCTATTCCATCTCACAATAAGAGAGTACACTTCCAATGCCTGGTATTCCATCTCTCAGTCAGACATAAACTTTTAATTTCTGGTATTCCATCTCTCAGTGCGATAGTTCTCGTTCAATGTCTGATATTCCATCTCTCGGTCAGACATACACGTTTAATGTCTGGTATTCCACCTCTCAGTAAGAGAGTACACTACCAATGTCTAGTATTCCATCTCTCAGTAAGAGAGTACACTTCCAATGTCTAGTATTCCTTCTCTCAGTAAGAGAGTACTCTTCCAATGTCTAGTATTCCATCTCTCAGTAAGAGAGTACACTTCCAATGTCTAGTATTCCATCTCTCAGTAAGAGAATACACTTCCAATGTCTAGTATTCCATCTCTCAGTAAGAGAGTACACTTCCAATGTCTGGTATTCCATCTCTCAGTAAGAGAGTACACTTCCAATGTCTGGTATTCCATCTCTCAGTAAGAGAGTACACTTCCAATGTCTAGTATTCCACCTCTCAGTAAGAGAGTACACTTCCAATGTCTAGTATTCCACCTCTCAGTAAGAGAGTACACTTCCAATGTCTAGAATTCCATCTCTCAGTAAGAGAGTACACTTCCAATGTCTGGTATTCCATCTCTCAGTAAGAGAGTACACTTCCAATGTCTAGTATTCCATCTCTCAGTAAGAGAGTACACTTCCAATGTCTGCTATTCCATCTCATAATAAGAGAGTACACTTCCAATGTCTGCTATTCCATCTCACAATAAGAGAGTACACTTTTAATGTCTAGTATTCCATCTCTCAGTAAGAGAGTACACATCCAATGTCTAGTATTCCACCTCTCAGTAAGAGAGTACACTTCCAATGTCTAGAGTTCCATCTCTCAGTAAGAGAGTACACTTCCAATGTCTGGTATTCCATCTCTCAGTAAGAGAGTACACTTCCAATGTCTAGTATTCCATCTCTCAGTAAGAGAGTACACTTCCAATGTCTGCTATTCCATCTCATAAAAAGAGAGTACACTTCCAATGTCTGCTATTCCATCTCACAATAAGAGAGTACACTTCCAATGTCTAGAATTCCATCTCTCAGTAAGAGAGTACACTTCCAATGTCTAGTATTCCATCTCTCAGTAAGAGAGTACACTTCCAATGTCTAGTATTCCATCTCTCAGTAAGAGAGTACACTTCCAATGTCTGGTATTCCACCTCTCAGTAAGAGAGTACACTTCCAATGTCTAGTATTCCATCTCTCAGTAAGAGAGTTGTAGCATAACGCTAACCACCATTATTCATTTACCAACACCTGCCGCAAAAAGAGGAAACAACATTAAAAGAAATTGACTTCACAACCGCAAACGGAGACTAGGACTTAAAACTTAACATCGAAACTGGAACTGCATAAGTGACAGATGACGTGGATTCTTAGAAAGATTTCATCAGACGAAGCTCGGAAGACCATTGGACGGGACAGACACGTGACACGGCTTTCGCGCCAACGCCGGTATAGATTATGATAAGCAGCGCACTCTTGCGAAAACATGCCTGGCGAACAGACGTCAAAAATTGTGTGACCAAATTTTCAAATAGAGGAGGCAGAATGTCTGGATCCCAGGTAAGCTTGTTAGTCCCGAGATTAGACTAAGAACCCGATGTATCAGGTATCAAGTAATGGTAACCCGTGTTTGTAATGTCAATTGAAATGTATTATTATTAATTAAAACCTCTGAAATGTAAAAATGCTCGACTGTAGATTCTAACGACGCAGAGCCGTTCCCGGGTAAAATGACTCTCTAATATTCTCTTAGATGAAACTGCAATCTCTGATATTCTTAGAGATAATTATTAACTTTAAGAAGTGCATTATACTACTACATTCTATTCTAAACAACTGTGAGAAGTGATGATTCTAAAGCAATCTTGTGCATTTCACCAGAAACACTGATAAAAGATGCTATCACTACCTACAGCTGAAATGACAGTTCATGTACTAGAATAAGTGCCTTGTTCTAAAACAGACTTATCTATGCCTATTTACAATCTAGAAAGCTGAAAGAGAAATCAATCTTTCCTTTCTCCTTCATCTATTGAATCAATAGGGTTTGATGGAACTAATATTTATATTTATGTCAAATTTAATTAGATAAGGGCACACATGAATTGCTTTACATGAGAAAGTTGTGCTTCGCGGAACACCATCACACGAAGTGGACTTAACTCATTACTCAACATAACTTAAAACCCAACAACACTCAACACCACTCACACCACACAACCCAACACTCAACATCACAACAACAACAGATAATGGGAGAGAGTTATTAGACACAAGAAGAAGAAGAAGAAGTTAATTGGGAAAACACAGAGAATTATTTATACACATCGATAAACACCATTGAGTGGAAGAAATGTTATAAATGTATGTCATTTATTTACATGCATCTTGACACATTCTCACTCTTGTCACTGTCTTACTGTACACGTTCACTGACCCCAGGTCAAATGAGAACTTACATACAGCAGGAACAAGTTGATACAAGGCGTACACAGTGTGATAAACTCTGACCACCCCAAATTAACCCAACACTAGATTAGAGAAAAAAGGAGGGGAGGGGAACTAGTTCCTACTTCAGGAATTTAGATTTCTTCCGACCTACTTCTAGAATATTGTATTGGTAGGAATGTATATATTTATGTGAATATTCATCAGTGATCTTGGTGGCTACATACCAACAACCACCCAACACATCAGCAAACTAACCACCTAAATCAGACCTGAAAGAGGGAAGCCGAGAGAAAGAGATGAACCACAAGTGAGATGGAAGATGACTTGGCCATGAGCAGAGTATGGGGAGGCCTTCAGTGGAGCTATACGGGCAGACCTGAAGTGGATCCATCAGTCAATGGACCCTGGCTTACCTAATCTTCCAGTCACCAGGTTACATTTTCCTTGGTACACACCACACCCAATTTCAGGAAACTGATAGTTAATTGTTGATTCATCACCATCACACTTAATATGTGCAACATCAAAATGTTTACTATGTTTCACACTTGTTGACATCTCATATACTGATGCTTGATTGATTGTCTGGGACAATGGTCCAATGTGCAACTTATCTAATATTTTGTGTAAATCACAATAGAGATGTATGTACTGACCAGAAGGCTCAGGCCCAGTCAATAAATGATTAACATGAATTGACCTTCTGTTAATTTATCAGTTCAAACCTATCTGTGAGTCAACAACTTCTTTGTACATCATGTTGTCAGAATCTAATGTGATTGATTATGTGTTTGATTGTTTAAAAATAAATTAACTCATAATGACTTACTAAAATGGGGGAGAGAAGACTCTAGATCTATCAACTGCTCAATATCCATGTTTCTTCATCTAAATCAGGCTGAGAAAATTCTCCAGACTTTCCTCAGATTTGATAAACATAAGAGGGGGCTCCAGAGCTACAGAATCCTTGGAGAAGGGGCAGATTCCCAGTTAGTAATTACCATTCTCACCAGGGCCATAATCTATATCTCCTAGACATACTTAATAGAACGAGGCCTGCAGATAACTCAAGGTTCATATTCTGGGGTTATTGAAGATAGAAGAGGATGGGGCTCTACTTCTTTTGTTAGAGATGGGGCATGCACTACAGTGATCTCCCACTCCCTTCAAAAATATATGACATATTGTCGGCTACGTCCTGGATGGTTCCCATAAATAAATTAAACAATTAAATAATACATTGTGTAATTAAAAAGTTACATAAAACAATCACAACTATCTTTAGATTTTGAACATTGTCATTTTCTTATATTGATTGACAGCCACATGATATGAAGGACATTTACAGATAAATAAGAGTAGGTGACTGATCATTCCTCCTGGAGAAGGGGGCCATGTTCAAATAGGCTTATACTTCAGAGAGAGGTGCTCCAGGAGAAATATATAGTGTGTATCTACTCTACCAACACTACTTCTCTTCCAGAGAAGGTGTTCTTTTCCTGTGGAGTCTGAACTTAACAGCATTTCATCAACCACCGGAAAATCTTATCCGTTGGGAAAACTCTGTCTAATTTCAGATTCTTTTCTTTACTAGGAATTAAATCTGGTTACTTCAGTGCCTGCTGCCTTTGGCTTTTCCAGCATTGACAGACAGACATAACATAGGGTGTTTTTAATATTGCACATGCTCTGTTGTATATTTGCAGATCAGGGACTGACAAGCTTACGCGGATCAGACTAACTGCAATTATATTTTTAGGCAGAACAAAGCAATAAATTATAGACATGGCGGAAACTGCAAAGTTTAGAGCCCAAATAACAGAAACAGGTAGGGAATGCGGGTTAGATGGCCCTGAGCTAGCTAACTATGTTTCAGATGCATTCGACAAAAGAGAAAGACTGCAAGCGGAATTGGCTCTCAAAGAAAAACAGCTTCAGGCTGAATTGGCTGAGAGGGAAAAACGACTTCAGGCAGAATTAGAGGAGAAAGAGAAACGATTTCAGGCAGAATTGGAGGAGAAAGAGAAACGACTACAGGCTGAAATGGAAGATAAGGAGAGAGAGCGTCAACACCAACTGGAGTTGAGGAGAATGGAGACTGAAGTGGAGATCCGGAGAATAGAGAAAGGGAGTGGTCCTACACCCTCAACCTCATCAGGATCGCCAGTGACAGAACCACCTCCTCACGTCTCTCACCTTAATTCAGGAGCTATGTCATTTCCTCTGGAACCCTTTAATGAACAGACTGACCACATCGAAGGATTTTTATCACGCTTCGAGGCAATGGCTGTCAGCTGTGGGCTTGAAGAAAGTAGATGGGCGACGAAGTTAGCGCAGGCCTTAAGATCCACGGCGTATGATGTGTTCTCGCGCCTCACTAGAGAGGAACAACAGAACTACACAACACTTAAGACGGCACTCTTGAGCCGCTTCGAAGTGGACGCCGAATCTTATAAACTCAGGTTCAAAACCGCAAGGAAGGAACCGGGTGAGAGTTATGCGCAACTAGTGGAAAGACTGAAGTCATACATACAAAGATGGACTTGCTTGGGAGGATTTGAGGAAAGTTTTGAAGGACTCCGTGAAATGATCATCATTGATCAGATCAAGGGGAAAATGCAGAACGAAATGAAGGCATTCTTAACCCAAAACGGGGCTGACCGCCTGGAAACTATAATCATCCTGGCAGAGAGATTTGAGAAATCTCAGAAGGAGATGGGAGGAAAGGGACGTTCGAACAACACCCCCTCTCAAAACAAAACTCCACAGCCAAAAGAGGGTGAAAACACTGTAGCCACCGGGAAAAAGGGGAAATCCCAGAAAAACACTCAAAACTCAGTCCAAACAGCGCCGAAGGAGGACAAACCATTCTGTACCCATTGCAAAATTAGAGGTCACACATTTCAGAATTGCAGGAAGAAGCCACCTCCACACACAGCGGCATGTTTGGCCAACCGAAAAGAGAAAAAAAGTGAGCACTGGTGAAACGTCCAAACAGACACCTCATCAAGACACATCATCTCGTATTCCGGTTGTAGAATCCATCTTGCTAAATGGATTCAAAACGACCTGTTTATATGATACTGGATTATCGTATGACTGTGTTGTTTCATCATCCTTAGTTCACCCTGAACAGGTGACAGAGGAAATAGTGGAATTACAGGGACCACTGAAGAGTTCAACAAATATGTCTCTTCCAGTGGCAAAAGTGAACATAGCCTCGCGGTATGTCACTGGGACAATCAAGGCAGCAGTCTTGGACGATCCGATATATCCTGTAATCCTCGGCCGTAGATTTATCGTTCTAGGAGAACCTGTTCAACCTGTGGCGATGGCGACCATGACCACTCGATCCCAGGCAACAAAAACTCCAGAAACAACTACGCCAATCCCTCGAACGGAGGAACTGAAGAGGGCACAAGAAGCCGACAGCACCTTGGAACCCTGCTTCAGAAAACTGCCAAAATCACATTTACCTCTACGTAAAGGTGATCTGTTCATGAAGTCAGCACTTCTTTACAGAAAAGCAGGACGAGCTGGACAAGAGTTTAATCAACTTGTTGTACCAACTCAATACAGGACTCAGATCTTAGAGATGGGTCATAGTCTACCATTCAGTGGGCACATGGGTATCAACGCTACTACACAGCGGATTACCACTCACTACTTTTGGCCAGGGATGAATTCAGACATACAACGGTTT
Organism: Cepaea nemoralis; assembly: GCA_014155875.1. Classification (NCBI taxonomy): domain Eukaryota; kingdom Metazoa; phylum Mollusca; class Gastropoda; order Stylommatophora; family Helicidae; genus Cepaea; species Cepaea nemoralis. The sequence goes on from JACEFZ010004669.1 coordinate 36,562, forward strand.
GTAAAATCATGCCCACAGTGTCAGAAAGTATCACCAAAACACCGGACACCACCGGCAATGTTGGGTGAATCGCCAATCACTGGAATTCCATTTGAGAAAGTGGCTGTAGACATAATCGGACCTCTCTCAGCAACGAAGAGGCGAAACCGATTCATATTAACGCTTGTGGACACAACAACCATGTGGGCCGAAGCAGTTCCTATGCCCAGCTGTGACTCCAAACACGTCGCTGATGCATTATTAGGAATATTCACACGTCTAGGATTCCCACAAAGGATCTTGACGGACAACGGTTCACAGTTTCGTGGTAAGCTCATGGAAGAGACCTTCAGACTTTTTCATGCACGCCATATCTTCAGTTCACCATATCACCCTCAGTCAAATGGACTTGTGGAAAGGTGGAACGGGACATTGATTAGTATCCTGCGCAAAATTGCCCAGGAGAAGACAGAGGATTGGGACTTGTATTTACCCGCAGCTTTATTCGCTTACAGGGAGGTACCCCATCACTCAACAGGTTTTGCTCCAGCCACACTGTTGTTTGGACGACCGATCAAGGGACCACTGGAGGCGTTACTTCGAACGTGGACTGATAATACTACAGATGATACAGTCGTGACTGCATCTACATATGTTGCCGAGTTGAAAAATCGTTTACAACACAGTTGGAAACAAGCGAATGTCAATCTACGTCAAGCCAGACGAAGAATTGCTCGTAACTTCAACCGCAAGGCAAAGGATAGAGAGTTAGAGGTAGGAGAGAAGGTGATGTTGCTGCTTCCAACCAGTCAGAATAAGCTGCAAATAGGATGGAGAGGACCTTATGTAGTGACGGAGAAGATTTCACGTACCAACTACAGAATTTCAGTCAAAGGTAAGATGAAAGTATTTCACATAAACCTCTTGAAGAAATATCATGAAAGACCCTCAACCACCGAACCTGCACATCTGATGGCCATGAGTGTGGCTACTGAAGTCGAAGAAGGATCAACAATGGGAGTCGAGTGCCAACTGCAAGCCAAGGAGACCTTTAAGGATGTGGAAATTAATCCCAACTTAACAAAGGATCAGCAAAAGCAGATTAGGGAACTTATGGCAAAATATGCAGAAGTACTTACTGATAAGCCAGGAAGAACTGATTTGGAGGAATTTGACATGAAGTTAAATGACACAGTGCCTGTGCGAGTCAAGACTTACCCAGTTCCTTATGCAAAGCAAAAGACTTTAGAGGAAGAAATACAACAGCTGCTCACCGCAGGAATAATCTCACCATCTGAATCACCTTACAGTGCTAGCGTCGTCTTATTGAGAAAGCCAAGTGGAGAACATAGATTGTGCATCGATTATCGACAGCTCAATGCTATAACTGAATTCCAAGCAGAACCTCTGCCTGATCAGAATAAACTCTTCACAGCACTCAACCGAGCTAAGTACTTTACTAGGATTGATCTCAGTAAGGGATATTACCAGATTCCTGTAAAACCGGAAGTTAGACCATGGTTAGCTTTCAGCACGCCTGGAGGACACTATGAGTTCAACGTTCTTCCATTCGGATTAAGTAATGCTCCCAGCGTCTTTACACGTATGATGAGAAAATTACTTGACCCACTACAGCATCCAGACATCAGTCACTTCATGAATGACATCCTGATCGCAACTGAAACATTTGAAGAGCATGTAGAAACCCTGCATCTTTTGTTCAGGCGCCTCAGAGAAACTGGATTGACGGCTAGACCAAAGAAGTGTCAGATAGGATTCCAAGAATTGGACTTTCTAGGTCATAAGATATCTCATGGACTGATAACTCCACAAGAGGGAAATGTGGACAAACTCCAGAGAGCACCTCGTCCAAAAACAAAGAAGGATGTAAGATCATTTGTATCCTTATGTGGATTCTATCAAAAATACATCAAGGACTTCAATACTCTGTCAGCACCTTTAACGGATCTTACCAAAAAGGGGAAACCAGAGAAAGTCACTTGGTCAGCTGACTGTGAGAGAGCTTTCACAGCACTAAAGCAGGCATTAACTGCTCATCCAGTTTTACATCTACCAGACCTCGACCAACCATTTGTGCTGCGCACCGATGCCAGTAACATAGGAATTGGGGCAACGCTGTTGCAGAGAAAGGGAGATGTACCATCAGAGCTATTCCCTGTAGCCTATGCTAGCAGGAAATTGAATGCAGCAGAGAGAAATTACAGTACTATCGAGAGAGAATGTCTTGCGCTCGTATGGAGTGTACAGAAATTTCAAGCATACCTATATGGCAAACACTTCACAGTGCAATGTGACCACCAACCACTCATGTTTCTCGCAGCATCTAAGACTCTGAATGCCCGACTTATGAGGTGGTCGCTGCTTCTTCAACCTTACTCGTTCCAGGTTGAGTATGTTCCTGGGAAAATGAATGTGGGAGCGGACTTCCTGAGTCGACACCCAGTGCCTGATGAACCAGGTCAATCAGATGCAGAAGAGAATACAAGGGAGGAAAAATGGGAACAGCTTGATAACTGAAAATGTTGGAAACATAGTTCCATACCATAGAACAATCTGGAGTGGGGCCATGTAGCATAACGCTAACCACCATTATTCATTTACCAACACCTGCCGCAAAAAGAGGAAACAACATTAAAAGAAATTGACTTCACAACCGCAAACGGAGACTAGGACTTAAAACTTAACATCGAAACTGGAACTGCATAAGTGACAGATGACGTGGATTCTTAGAAAGATTTCATCAGACGAAGCTCGGAAGACCATTGGACGGGACAGACACGTGACACGGCTTTCGCGCCAACGCCGGTATAGATTATGATAAGCAGCGCACTCTTGCGAAAAACATGCCTGGCGAACAGACGTCAGAAATTGTGTGACCAAATTTTCAAATAGAGGAGGCAGAATGTCTGGATCCCAGGTAAGCTTGTTAGTCCCGAGATTAGACTAAGAACCCGATGTATCAGGTATCAAGTAATGGTAACCCGTGTTTGTAATGTCAATTGAAATGTATTATTATTAATTAAAACCTCTGAAATGTAAAAATGCTCGACTGTAGATTCTAACGACGCAGAGCCGTTCCTGGGCAAAATGACTCTCTAATATTCTCTTCGATGAAACTGCAATCTCTGATATTCTTAGAGATAATTATTAACTTTAAGAAGTGCATTATACTACTACATTCTATTCTAAACAACTGTGAGAAGTGATGATTCTAAAGCAATCTTGTGCATTTCACCAGAAACACTGATAAAAGATGCTATCACTACCTACAGCTGAAATGACAGTTCGTGTACTAGAATAAGTGCCTTGTTCTAAAACAGACTTATCTATGCCTATTTACAATCTAGAAAGCTGAAAGAGAAATCAATCTTTCCTTTCTCCTTCATCTATTGAATCAATAGGGTTTGATGGAACTAATATTTATATTTATGTCAAATTTAATTAGATAAGGGCACACATGAATTGCTTTACATGAGAAAGTTGTGCTTCGCGGAACACCATCACACGAAGTGAACTTAACTCATTACTCAACATAACTTAAAACACCACACCACTCATCACCACACAACCCAACACTCAACATCACAACAACAACAGATAATGGGAGAGAGTTATTAGACACAAGAAGAAGAAGAAGAAGTTAATTGGGAAAACACAGAGAATTATTTATACACATTGATAAACACCATTGAGTGGAAGAAATGTTATAAATGTATGTCATTTATTTACATGCATCTTGACACATTCTCACTCTTGTCACTGTCTTACTGTACACGTTCACTGACCCCAGGTCAAATGAGAACTTACATACAGCAGGAACAAGTTGATACAAGGCGTACACAGTGTGATAAACTCTGACCACCCCAAATTAACCCAACACTAGATTAGAGAAAAAAGGGGAGGGGAACTAGTTCCTACTTCAGGAATTTAGATTTCTTCCGACCTACTTCTAGAATATTGTATTGGTAGGAATGTATATATGTATGTGAATATTCATCAGTGATCTTGGTGGCTACATACCAACAACCACCCAACACATCAGCAAACTAACCACCTAAATCAGACCTGAAAGAGGGAAGCCGAGAGAAAGAGATGAACCACAAGTGAGATGGAGGATGACTTGGCCATGAGCAGAGTATGGGGAGGCCTTCAGTGGAGCTATACGGGCAGACCTGAAGTGGATCCATCAGTCAATGGACCCTGGCTTACCTAATCTTCCAGTCACCAGGTTACATTTTCCTTGGTACACACCACACCCAATTTCAGGAAACTGATAGTTAATTGTTGATTCATCACCATCACACTTAATATGTACAACATCAAAATGTTTACTATGTTTCACACTTGTTGACATCTCATATATTGATGCTTGTATTGATTGTCTGGGACAATGGTCCAATGTGCAACTTTTCTATATTCTTGTGTAAATCACAATAGAGATGTATGTACTGACCAGAAGGCTCAGGCCCAGTCAATAAATGATTAACATGAATTGACCTTCTGTTAATTTATCAGTTCAAACCTATCTGTGAGTCAACAACTTCTTTGTACATCATGTTGTCAGAATCTAATGTGATTGATTATGTGTTTGATTGTTTAAAAATAAATTAACTCATAATGACTTAATAAAATGGGGGAGAGAAGACTCTAGATCTATCAACTGCTCAATATCCATGTTTCTTCATCTAAATCAGGCTGAGAAAATTCTCCAGACTTTCCTCAGATTTGATAACAATAAAAGGGGGCTCCAGAGCTATAAGAATCCTTGGAGAAGGGGCAGATTCCCAGTTAGTAATTACCATTCTCACCAGGGCCATAATCTATATCTCCTAGACATACTTAATAGAACGAGGCCTGCAGATAACTCAAGGTTCATATTCTGGGGTTATTGAAGATAGAAGAGGATGGGGCTCTACTTCTTTTGTTAGAGATGGGGCATGCACCACAGTGATCTCCCACTCCCTTCAAAAATATATGACAAGAGTACACTTCCAATGTCTAGTATTCCATCTCTCAGTAAGAGAGTACACTTCCAATGTCTAGTATTCCATCTCTCAGTAAGAGAGTACACTTCCAATGTCTGGTATTCCATCTCACAGTAAGAGAGTACACGTCCAATGTCTGGTATTCCATCTCACAATAAGAGAGTACACTTCCAATGTCTGCTATTCCATCTCTCAGTAAGAGAGTACACTTCCAATGTCTGCTATTCCATCTCATAATAAGAGAGTACACTTCCAATGTCTGGTATTCCATCTCACAGTAAGAGAGTACACTTCCAATGTCTGGTATTCCATCTCACAGTAAGAGAGTACACGTCAAATGTCTGGTATTCCATCTCACAATAAGAGAGTACACTTCCAATGTCTGCTATTCCATCTCATAATAAGAGAGTACACTTCTAATGTCTGGTATTTCATCTCTCAGTCAAACAACACACGTCCAATGTCTGGTATTCCATCTCTCAGTAAGAGAGTACACTTCCAATGTCTGCTATTCCACCTCTCAGTAAGAGAGTACACTTCCAATGTCTAGTATCCCATCTCCCCACAAATTAATACAGTGCGGATGTCTGGTCTCCCAGCAACCTTACGACAGTCACCATTGAATGACTAGTATCAAATCTCCCTCTCAAATAGAGCCATATAGACGCCAGGAAGGTCAACTCCCTGTCAGTACCACAAGAACTAACTATTATACATTGTATTGCACTAAACCAGTCAACGGAAACGAATAGGTAGTCAATGAAGGTTAAACATTAATTGCATGCCCATTTTCAGAACATCGTACCCAACCCCCGCATTTATTGGTGTTTGTGATGTTCTAGGCAATGCTACGTTCAGTAGTTAGCCATTGCCTTCTGAACAGCTGACGCTTACGCCGTTGAGAAAAATTGACGCAAAACGACCCATTCGTACTTCGAAGCTGGAATGCTGGGATTACGAAACTGCATTGAATATCCCTATGCTAAAGACATCGATGTCAATGGAGATGTATGGAGTTGACAGTAGTCTCTTGGGGAGAATGTGGAGTTGACAGTAGTCTCTGGGGGAGATATGTGGAGTTGACAGTAGTCTCTTGGGGAGAATGTGGAGTTGACAGTAGTCTCTTGTGGAGATATATGGAGTTGACTGTTGCTTCTGGAGAATATGTGGAGTTGACAGTAATCTCTTGTGGAGATATGTGGAGTTGACTGTTGCTTCTGGGGAATATTTGGAGTTGACAGTAATCTCTTGTGGGAATATGTGGAGTTGACTGTTGCTTCTGGGGAATATGTGGAGTTGACAGTAATCTCTTGTGGAGATATATGGAGTTGATTATTTGGATGTTTCGGGATGTGAAATTCAAATATTGAGCACAACCCACTACTGGCGAGCTAGTGGAGGCCTGGTGTTCCTTGCCAGTGAGAAGTCCTGATCGTTCGGGTCCACATCGACTGACGGACGTCGGTCGCGGCGATTGGGCAATCTTGAGCATAGCCTACGATGGGTAGCGTTGTGATATTCTGTTATGATAATTTGGCGTGTCCAGCGTGTGCCGCGTGGTTACACACCCGCTCCACACGCCAGCGATCCGGGGCTTGTTTCCGGATCCGGTCAGGGATATGCACTACTGACGAGCTCAAACGAGAGCGAAACTCGAGTATAGTGCTTCCATATTTACGTGGATAGGCCTTAGGTTCATACCAGAATACGATATATGGAGTTGACTGTTGCTTCTGTGGAATATGTGGAGTTGACAGTAATCTCTTGTGGAGATATGTGGAGTTGACTGTTGCTTCTGGGGAATATGTGGAGTTGACAGTAGTCTCTGGGGGAGATATGTGAAGTGGACTGCAGTATCTGGGGGAGATATGTGGAGTTGACAGTAGTCTCTGGGGGAGATATGTGAAGTGGACTGTAGTATCTGGGGGAGATATGTGGAATTGACAGTAGTATCTGGGGGACATATGTGGAGTTGACAGTAGTCTCTGGGGTAGATATGTGGAGTTGACAGTAGTCTCTGTGGGAGATATGTGAAGTGGACTGTAGTATCTGGGGAAAATATGTGGAGTTGACAGTAGTCTCTGGGGGAGATATGTGGAGTTGACAGTAGTATCTGGGGGAGATATGTGGAGTTGACAGTAGTCTCTGGGGGTGATATGTGAAGTGGACTGTAGTATCTGGGGGAGATATGTGGAGTTGACAGTAGTCTCTGGGGGAGATATGTGGAGTTGACAGTAGTCTCTGGGGGAGATATGTGGAGTTGACAGTAGTCTCTGGGGGAGATATGTGGAGTTGACAGTAGTATCTGGGGGAGATATGTGGAGTTGACAGTAGTCTCTGGGGGAGATATGTGGAGTTGACAGTAGTATCTGGGGGAGATATGTGGAGTTTACAGTAGTCTCTGGGGGAGATATGTGAAGTGGACTGTAGTATCTGGGGGAGATATGTGGAGTTGACAGTAGTCTCTGGGGGAGATATGTGAAGTGGACTGTAGTATCTTGGGGAGATATGTGGAGTTGACAGTAGTCTCTGGGGGAGATATGTGTAGTGGACTGTAGTATCTGGGGGAGATATGTGGAGTTGACAGTAGTATCTGGGGGAGATATGTGGAGTTGACAGTAGTCTCTGGGGGAGATATGTGAAGTTGACAGTAGTCTCTGGGGGAGATATGTGGAGTTGACAGTAGTCTCTGGGGGAGATATGTGAAGTGGACTGTAGTATCTGGGGGAGATATGTGGAGTTGTCAGTAGTCTCTGGGGGATATATGTGAAGTTGACAGTAGTATCTGGGGGAGATATGTGGAGTTGACAGTAGTATCTGGGGGAGATATGTGGAGTTGACAGTAGTATCAAGGGGAGATATGTGAAGTTGACAGTAGTATTTGGGGGACATATGTGAAGTTGTCAGTAGTATCTGGGAAAGATATGTAAAGTTGACAGTAGTATCTGGGGGACATATGTGAAGTTGACAGTAACCTCTTGTGGAGATATGTGGAGTTGACTGCTGCTTCTGGGGAATATGCGGAGTTGACAGTAGTCTCTGGGGGAGATATGTGAAGTTGACAGTAGTATCTGGGGGAGATATGTGGAGTTGACAGTAGTCTCTGGGGGAGATATGTGGAGTTGACAGTTGTCTCTGCGGGAAAATATTTGAAGTTGACAGTAGTCTCTGGGGGAGATAAGTAAAGTGGAAAGTAGTCTCTGGGGGAGATATGTGGAGTTGACAGTATTCTCGGGGGGAGATATGTAGAGTTGACAGAGGTCTCTGGGGGAGATATGTGGCGTTGACAGTAGTCTCTTGAGGAGATATGTGGAGTTGACAGTAGTCTCTGAAGGAGATATGTGGAGTTGACTGTAGTCTCTTGTAGAGAAATGTAGAGTTGACAGTAATCTGTGGGGGAGATATGTGGAGTTGACAGTAGTCTCTTGGGGAGATATGGGGAGTTGACAGTAGTCTCTGGGGGAGATATGTGGAGTTGACAGTAGTCTCTTGTGGAGATATGTGGAGTTGACAGTAGTCTCTTGTGGATAAATGTGGAGTTGACAGTAGTCTCTTGGGGAGAATGTGGAGTTGACAGTAGTCTCTTTGGAGATATGTGGAGTTGACAGTAGTCTCTTGTGGAGATATGTGGAGTTGACAGTAGTCTCTGAAGGAGATATGTGAAGTTGACAGTAGTCTCTGGGGGAGATATGTGGAGTTGACAGTAGTCTCTGTGAGAGATATGTGGAGTTGACAGTAGTCTCTTGGGGAGATATGGGGAGTTGACAGTAGTCTCTGGGGGAGATATGTGGAGTTGACAGTAGTCTCTTGTGGAGATATGTGGAGTTGACAGTAGTCTCTTGTGGAGATATGTGGAGTTGACAGTAGTCTCTTGGGGAGATATGTGGAGTTGACAGTAGTCTCTGGGAGAGATTGTTGAGACCGAGCTTTACGGCATAATACCTGGTGCAATAAAGTCAATCCTCTTCTTTTTACCCTTTCTTTCTTTCTTTCTTTCTTTCTTTTTTCTTTCTTTCTTTCTTTCTTTCTTTCTTTCTGTCGTGCTTTTTCAGTATCTCTATCTCTGTCTCTCTCTAACTCTGTCTCTCTTTCTTTCTCTATTTACCTCTCTCTCTCTCTCTCTCTCTCTCTCTCTCTCTCTCTCTCTCTCTCTCTCTCTCTCTCTCGCTATTTCTGTATCACTGTCTTTCTTTCTCTCTCTCTCTCTCTCTCTCTCTCTCTCTCTCTCTCTCTCTCTCTCTGTCTGTCTTTCACCCTCTCATTCACACACACACACACACACACACACACACAAGTACGCGCGCCTACGCACACGAGCGCGCAAATGAGGAAAGATGAGTAAAGGATCATTTTACGGGCCTTAAGGCGATTTGGACAAATGGTCTGTCTCCTTCCTCTATCCCGCATTGGGGAACAGGTCCTCAACCAAACCACTCCAAGAGGTCCTATCTGACATAGAGATGAAAACCTCCGACCTTCACGACTTAATGCGGATATGCTATCTCTCTGTTAAAATGAAGACTCGTTTTATTATTATCATTATCATTATTATTGTGATTATTATTACTACAAGACTATATCCGTTCATTACTACATTTGTTATTTTGTTAACACTACCGGCTCCTTTGCAGCGGCGAAGAACACCCACCCACGGCAATGAACATCCGGTTTTCCTGGTGACCCTTCGCACTTACCTTGACCCGGCAAACCAAGGCAAGTAGTAAATAGATTACAAGTTACAATGCCAGTCTCTAATCTATTGTTCCGGATTTCACCCTATCGTGTTGTGTTGCTCCTGGCAGAACAAACACAACCCCCCCCCCCCCCCCCCCCCCCCCCGCCGAGAGCATCGCACAAAGCACGAACTCCCTAGTTCCAGCGATCTGGTATTGGGTAAATTGCTCTTGTAGTTTCAACGACTCACTTCCGAATGGAACCCACGACCTTCAGAGCATAGGGCAAACGGCTTGCTCACTTGGCTTGGTATATACACTCCACCCTCGACGAAAGTGTGTACGTGTTTAGTGGCGCGCAAGCATATGTGTATACGCGCGCGTGTGGTGTGTGTATGTGTGTGTATTGTGTGTGTGCGTGCGTGCGTGCGCGCCCGTGTGTGTGTGTGTGTGTGTGTGTGTGTGTGTGTGTGTGTGTGTGTGTGTGAAACAAATTACAGACACCTAATGTACACAGAGAGGAGGTGATCTGGCCGAGTGGCTAAAATGTCTGGCTCCTATAAGGTAACACGGTTCGAATCCCTTTAAGGTGATGGGTTTTTTAATTTTTTATTCCATTGATTTGTGTCTTGAGCAAAAAGAAAATCTTAACATGTACAGCTCGTGGCGACTGCACTTTCCAGGCGGCCTTAATTCCTCGGGCTCAATACTTCCCCCACACCCTCCAATCATCCTACACCGTAAGGCACGTTAGACAGTAGATAATAGTTGTGTTTTTTTTGCTGACACCAACAGGCTCGACAGTTTTTCGACTATCTTGTGACATAGCACAGAAGGTAGTCAACACATGAATTGATCCATGACATCGGAGAACGTAATTTGTGGAGAGGCATGATCGTCCAAGCCAGCCCGCAAGGCACTGGATGATGATGATGGCCGTGGAGAAAAAGAAATACAGTCTAAATTCCAACATATGGACAGTTATCATCATCATCATCATCATCATCATCATCATCATCATCATCATCATCATCATCACCATCACCATCATCATCATCATCATCATCATCATCATCATCATCATCATCACCACCATCATCATCATCATCATCACCATCACCATCATCATCACCATCACCATCATCACCACCATCATCATCACCATCACCATCACAATCATCATCAAGTCTTTCAGAAGTCTCCGTGGCGAAATGGTTATCTGCCTGCCTCGTTCTCGGTTCGATTCCAGGATACGTCGTTCTGTTCACGGGTGTAGTTTTCTCGGGGACTCCTGAGGGTCGTCGCTGGAGCTACGGAGTTCGAACTTTGTGCGACACTTTCGGTAGCCCGTGTTGTGGAAAGAGACTGAGTCATATGGGATAAAACCCGATACAATGAAGTCACCCTATCGACTTATAAGCGGCTTTTTATTAGGGACGTTCATTTGAAACCCGCTCCAATGGCTTTATTACAAAAGCATGAAAGAAACATTAACAGGTGTGGTAGAATTACACAAGGCATTCATTTTGAATTAATTATGCACCATGGGGTGGTCAGAAGGAGTCGCCGTAGGCATTCAGGCAAGCATCTCATTGCTTAATGAATGCCGTCCGCAAAAAATGCATTGTGGCTGCTCACTGAACCAAGTGTTTACCGCGTTCATTACGTCTGCATATGTGTGAAATCATTGCCTGTTGAGAACATTTTTTAGAGGTCCGAACAAATGAAAATCACAAGGTGACAAATCAGGGACTATAGACTGGATGTTGCAGAATTTCCCACTTCTTCCTTGCTAATGCTTCCTGCACAATCTTTGCGACATGCGAACGAGCATTATCGTGCAACAAAATCACACAGCGAGAAAGCATGCTGGGTCGTTTATTCTTGATGGCTTTTTTGCAGCTTGTCTAGTGTTTTCAAGTAGTGGGTAAAGTTTATGTTGACACCAGGTTCTTTAAAGTCGGCAAACAAGAGCCCTTCATGATCAAAACGTGCGCTCACCATAACCTTACCAACGGAAACCTATAACTTGAATTGTTTGGCTTTTGGTGATCCACCATGCTTTAATTGCATGCTCTCTCTTTTGTTGTTCGGCTCAAAGTGGTGACACCATGATTCATCGCCTGCCACTATGTGGAAGAGACATGCATCACCCTCCACTCTGTAATGCAGCAAGTGGTTCGAACACAATCCCATGCGTTCCTCTTTTTGGTGGTCGGTCAACATCCGTGGTACCCACTGTGAACACACTTTAAGAAATTGCAGTTTTTTTACGAACAACCTTTTGAATTGTCCCAATTGACGCATCAAATTCTTTCGCTAGCGAACGTATGCGTTGACAACGGTTCATCTGTACTGCTGCATCAATTTTGACGATGGTGGTTTCTGTTGCAACAATATGCGCTTGACCAGGCCGTCGAAGATCTGTCGTGAACTGACGTTCTTTCCGAATCATTCGTGCCCAGTCTGTCACTGTTGTCTTCGACACACATTTGTTACCTACGCTGCCTGCATTCTTCGATAATGTCCACTAGTCGACTTCCTTACGATAAGCACGTGCTCTTTTATTCATAGGTCAGTACTTATCACATGACTATGACATGATCATATTCAACGCGCAGTGCGGCACGAACGGATTTCAAATGAACGCCCCTTATATTTTCTATTACTCTCTTCGGTATTTCTTCATGTCTCAGAATGTACCAAATTATGACAATCTTTACATAATCTTCCTCTTATTCTTTGTGATTCTGTCAAAAAGAGTGAGTCACACCCAATCGTGCATCTCAAAGATCAGAATGTATGACCTTGGCATGTATTTATGTCAGGATTTCTTCCTCAAGACAAATTCCATCCAAGATCACGGGCTCTATCTGCCCATGGGTGGGGCTTCAGTCGTAACAATGTTTCCAAGGGTATCTGCCTTATGGCCTACTCCTTGCGACTTCCAACCGTCGTCTGATTTATATCGTAAACATCTTGCACACAAGACCTCCCACTTTTCGCCCTTTACAGATAAGGCCAGGCATGTAATCTCACTACCTAAGAGGTCAGGGGGTCTTGTGACATCATTAGATACAAATGATTTTTGGAAAACAAAGCCCGGGCCTCTTCTGGATCGAACTCTGTACCTCAGAAGCCTGAGACTAACGTCCTAACCTCTGAGCCACGCCTGCTTGTTTCACTATGACTATTTTTAGAAGCCATCTTTGTTCTGTATCGATTTCATTATCGGCGGGATTAACGAAGTTGACTCGGTCGGACGAGTTTTGGGCGCCTGGTCTCTTCGCCTGCTAAGTAACGGAAATACTGGCCATCTTGTACTCCGTGAATTCAGGCATTAAAAATGTGATGGTCCTATAACATTTCGGAGCCATAGCAGGAAAGTGCTTTGGGACATATTTCTTATGGTTTCTTTTTTTATTTTTATGGGTTTCATTAGAAAGACGTCACCACGTCATCCCTGTCCTGTTTAGTCCAAAAATGTTCCATGTTAAGCTGCGCTTAAACACAGTTAAGATAGTGCGAATGAAATCATTTCAGAAACTGTTAGTGCAGAAAAGCTGGCATAAAAACAAAGCAAGTAAAATACACACTACAAATAAAAATAATAGAGCAAGAATTGCAGTACCTGTACAGGGATAAAAAAATAAAAACATATATAAAAGCAAAGTCAATTATGCAATTGAAAATGTACACAAAGCGGGAATAAAAAAGATTAAAAGACACTTCACAACATGAATAAGGAAAATATAAAACACAAAAACGCTGTACGGGAGACAGGAAACATGGACTTAATGCCTTCATGGACACGAAAAGCATAAACAAGACATGATACTAGTCAGTATACATCTAATTGAAAGCCAGTACACTGGGACAGGATGCAGACACTCTCATTGTCAGTGTTATCTCTGGGATTTTGGTGTCTGCCTATATTTAAATCAATGTATGATCTGAAAGGAGAGCATTTTGTACCTGTTGCCTTATATAGTATCGCTTATTTTGCGTTACTTTTGTCGTCTTCCTCATTGTTTGCTAGTCTGTTTCCGGTTACATACCCCAGTGTATTGTTACCGCTTTTCTTTAGTTCAGAATGCCACAGTCGATGCAGTATGTAGTTCTATGTCTCTTAGTTCAGAGTGCCATTGTTGGTATATTGTTGGTACAGTATGTAGTTCTGTGTCTGCTAGTTCAGAGTGCCATTGTTGGTATATTGTTGGTACAGTATGCAGTTCTGTGTCTGTTAGTTCAGAGTGCCATTGTTGGTACAGTATGCAGTTCTGTGTCTGTTAGTTCAGAGTGCCATTGTTGGTATATTGTTGGTACAGTATGTAGTTCTGTGTCTGCTAGTTCAGAGTGCCATTGTTGGTATATTGTTGGTACAGTATGCAGTTCTGTGTCTGTTAGTTCAGAGTGCCATTGTTGGTATATTGTTGGTACAGTATGTAGTTCTGTGTCTGCTAGTTCAGAGTGCCATTGTTGGTATATTGTTGGTAAAATATGCAGTTCTGTGTCTGTTAGTTCAGAGTGCCATTTTTGGTATATTGTTGGTACAGTATGTAGTTCTGTGTCTGATAGTTCAGAGTGCCATTGTTGGTATATTGTTAGTACAGTATGCAGTTCTGTGTCTGTTAGTTCAGAGTGCCATTGTTGGTATATTGTTGGTACAGTATGCAGCTCTGTGTCTGTTAGTTCAGAGTGCCATTGTTGGTATATTGTTGGTACAGTATGCAGCTCTGTGTCTGTTAGTTCAGAGTGCCATTGTTGGTATATTGTTGGTACAGTATGCAGTTCTGTGTCTGTTAGTTCAGAGTGCCATTGTTGGTACAGTATGCAGTTCTGTGTCTGTTAGTTCAGAGTGCCATTGTTGGTATATTGTTGGTACAGTATGCAGCTCTGTGTCTGTTAGTTCAGAGTGCCATTGTTGGTATATTGTTGGTACAGTATGCAGCTCTGTGTCTGTTAGTTCAGAGTGCCATTGTTGGTATATTAATGGTAAAGTATGTAGTTCTGTGTCTGTTAGTTCAGAGTGCCATTGTTGGTACAGTATGCAGTTCTGTGTCTGTTAGTTCAGAGTGCCATTGTTGGTACAGTATGCAGTTCTGTGTCTGTTGGTTCAGAGTGCCATTGTTGGTATATTGTTGGTACAGTATGCAGCTCTGTGTCTGTTAGTTCAGAGTGCCATTGTTGGTAGAGTATGTAGTTCTGTGTCTGTTAGTTCAGAGTGCCATTGTTGGTATATTGTTGGTAAAGTATGTAGTTCTGTGTCTGTTAGTTCAGAGTGCCATTGTTGGTATATTGTTGGTACAGTATGCAGTTCTGTGTCTGTTATTTCAGAGTGCCATTTTTGGTATATTGTTGGTACAGTATGCAGTTCTGTGTCTGTTAGTTCAGAGTGCCATTGTTGGTATATTGTTGGTAAAGTATGTAGTTCTGTGTCTATTAGTTCAGAGTGCCATTGTTGGTACAGTATGCAGTTCTGTGTCTGTTAGTTCAGAGTGCCATTGATGGTACAGTATGCAGTTCTGTGTCTGTTAGTTCAGAGTGCCATTGTTGGTATATTGTTGGTAAAGTATGTAGTTCTGTGTCTGTTAGTTCAGAGTGCCATTGTTGGTATATTGTTGGTACAGTATGCAGTTCTGTGTCTGTTATTTCAGAGCGCCATTTTTGGTATATTGTTGGTACAGTATGCAGTTCTGTGTCTGTTAGTTCAGAGTGCCATTGTTGGTATATTGTTGGTAAAGTATGTAGTTCTGTGTCTGTTAGTTCAGAGTGCCATTGTTGGTACAGTATGCAGTTCTGTGTCTGTTAGTTCAGCGTGTCATTGATGGTACAGTATGCAGTTCTGTGTCTGTTAGTTCAGAGTGCCATTCTTGGTACAGTATGTAGCTCTGTGTCTGTTAGTTCAGAGTGCCATTGTTGATATATTGTTGGTACAGTATGTAGCTCTGTGTCTGTTAGTTCAGAGTGCCATTGTTGGTATATTGTTGGTACAGTATGTAGCTCTGTGTCTGTTAGTTCAGAGTGCCATTGTTGGTATATTGTTGGTACAGTATGTAGTTCTGTGTCTGTTAGTTCAGAGTATCATTATTGGTATATTGTTGGTACAGTATGTAGTTCTGTGTCTGTTAGTTCAGAGTGCCATTGTTGGTATATTGTTGGTACAGTATGTAGCTCTGTGTCTGTTAGTTCAGAGTGCCATTGTTGGTATATTGTTGGTACAGTATGTAGCTCTGTGTCTGTTAGTTCAGAGTGCCATTGTTGGTAGAGTATGCAGTTCTGTTTCTGTTAGTTCAGTGTGCCATTGTTGGTATATTGTTGGTACAGTATGCAGTTCTGTTTCTGTTAGTTCAGAGTGCCATTGTTGGTAAAGTATGTAGTTCTGTGTCTGTTAGTTCAGTGTGCCATTGTTGGTACAGTATGTAGCTCTGTGTCTGTTAGTTCAGAGTGCCATTGTTGGTACAGTATGTAGTTCTGTGTCTGTTAGTTCAGAGTGCCATAGTTGTACAGTGTGTAGTAAGGATGTTCATTTGAAACCCGTTCCAATGCCTTTATTATAAAAGCATGAAAGAAACATTAACAGGTGTTGTAGAATTAAACAAAGCATTCATTTGAATGAATTATGCACCATGGGTTGATCAGAAGACGTCGCCGTAGGCATTCAGGCAAGCATCCCATTGCTTAGGTAGTCGGCGAATGCCGCCCGCAAAAAAGGATTGCGGTTGCTCACTGAACCAAGTGTTTACCACGTTCATTACGTCTGCATCTGTGCGAAATCGTTGCCCATTGAGAACTTTTTTAGAGGTCCAAACAAATGAAAATCACATGTTGACAAATCAGGACTATAGGCTGGATGTTGCAGAATTTCCCACTTCTTCCTTGCTAATGCTTCCTGCACAATCTTTGCGACATGCGGACGAACATTATCGTGCAACAAAATCACACCGCGAGAAAGCATGCTGGGTCGTTTATTCTTGATGGCTTTTTGCAGCTTGTCTAGTATGTGCGAGTAGTGGGTAAAGTTGATGTTGACACCAGGTTCTTTAAAGTCGGCCAACAATATCCCTTCATAGTAAAAAAAATGCGATCAGCATAACATTACCAGCGGAAACCTGTAACTTCAATTGTTTGGCTTTTGGTGATCCATCATGCTTCCATTGCATGCTCTCTCTCTCTCTCTCTCTCTCTCTCTCTCTCTCTCTCTCTCTCTCTCTCTCTCTCTCTCTCTCTCTCTCTCTCTCTCTCTCTCTCTCTCTCTCTCTCTCTTGCTGCTCGGCTCAAAGTGGTGACACCGTGATTCATCGCCTGCCACTATGCGGAAGAGAAATGCTTCACCCTCCACTCTGTAACGCAGCAAGTGGTTCAGACACCATCCCATGCGTTCCATTTTTGGTGGTTGGTCAACTTCCGTGGTACCAACTGTGAACAGACCTTCCGATATTGCAGTTTCTTACGAACGACCTTTTGAAATCTCCCAATTGACACATCAAATTCTTACGCTAGCGAACGTATGCGTTGACAACGGTTCATAGGTACTGCTGCATCAATTTTGGCGATAGTTGTTTGTTTGTTTTTTTTTGCAACAATATGCGCTTGTCTCGGCCGTCGAAGATCTGTCGTGAACTGACGTTCTTTCCGAAACATTCGTGCCCAGCCTGTCACTGTTGTCGTCGACACACATTTGTTACCGTACGCTGCCTGCATACCTCGATGAATGTCCACTGGTCGACATCCTTCAAATGAAAGAAACTGAATCATCGCTTGTTGAGCTTCTTTGGGCGGATTTTGGATCAACCCGGCAAGTTTCTCAACGATCAGAAACAGAACCTATGCATCATGGGGCGATAAGCACGTGCTCTTTTATTCATTGGTCAGTACTTATCACATGACTATGACATGATCATGTTCAACGTAGGCAATTACGCATGATGCGGCACGATCGGATTTCAAATGAACGCAACTTATAGTTACGTGTCGGAGCATGTACTTTTGTGTCTGTTAGTTCAGAATGCCATAGTCTACAGAGTATGTAGATTTGTGTCTGTTAGTTCAGGGTGCCATAGTCGATACAGTATAGTATGCAGTTTTGTGTCTGTTAATTCAGAGTGCTATAGTCGTACAGAATGTAGTTCTGTGTCTGTTAGATCAGAATACCATAGTTGATAGAGTATGTAGGTGGGTGTCTGTTAATTCAGAGTGCCATAGTCGTACAGTATGTAGTTCTGTGTATGTTATTTTAGAATGCCATAGTTGTACAGTATGCAGTTTTGTGTCTATTAATTCAGAGTGCCATAGTCTATTGATTATCTAGTTCTGTGTCTGTTAGTTCAGAGTGCCATAGTCGATAAAGTATGCAGTTCTGTGTCTGTTACTTCAGAGTGACATGGTCGATAGAGTATGTAGTTCTGTGTCTGTTAGTTCAGATTACCATAGTCGATATAGTATGTAGTTTTGTGTCTGTTAGTTCACAGTGCCATAATCGTGCAGTATGTAATTTTGTGTCTGTTAATTCAGTGTGCCATGCACGTACAGTATGTGATTCTGTGTCTGTTAGTTCAGAATTCCATAGTCGATAGAGTATACAGTTCTGTGTCTATTAGTTCAGAATGTCATATTCAACAGAGTATGTAAGTAGTATGTCATGTGGTATTTGATTATATTTTTAGGATCCAGATCCTCCTGGTGACGTAGTATTTTACTATATAAAAAGTCATGATCCTTTGCTCTGACGTCAAAAAGTGGATCCTTCGGCGACCGCATTTTCAAGGGATGCAATCCATGAATAAATAATCGAACATATTTTTGCACTGTTACTTCCCTTTTTGTGTGACAAATGTTATATGTGTAAAAATTATATATTTTCTGGTATTAGTGATTGTAGCGGACCAGGGCTTAAAAACTATCATCATACTAGTGATGCTATGCTAGAGTTACAGTGCTCTTCCTCCTCGTTTTTTTTCTTTTTTTTTCGTCTGCTTTCTTTATCTGTATTGGGCATAAAGCTATCATCATTCCATTGGTGCTTTGTAAAGCTTAGAGTTACAGTGCATTTTATCAAGGTGGTGTAGGGGGCGGCCGGCGTGGGGGTGGGGGCTCCGGGGTGGGGGCGCGGGTGTCAGCATGTGGGGTAGGGCTAGGTAGCTCGAACCTCAGGTCAAGACAGGTGTCATATGAAAATCGTAATAGGTAAGCAGTAATATGACAGTTATATGATTAATAGAGGGTTGTACTAGTGTAAACACTATCATCATACGGGTTACAGATGAAAACCTTAAAAAGTGAAGGTGGTCAGTGTTATTGATTGTAGCTGCTATAACTTAGTGAAAAGTGGTGGTCAGGGGTGGGTAGCGGCTATTAGTGATCTGTAGAGTGTCGTAGTGGCTTTTTCACTATCAGCATACGGGTTACAAATGAAAACCTTAAAAAGTAAAAATGACCGATAATATTGATTTTAGTGGGTATATCTTAGTGAAATTCATTGGTAAGGGGTGGGTAGCGGTGATTACTGATCTGTAGTGTGTCTTAGTGGCTTGTTCACTATCATCATACGGGTTACCAATGAAAACCATAAAAAGTAAAGATGGTCGATTATAGTGATTGTAGCGGGTATAGCTTAGTGAAATTCGTTGATAAGGGGTGGGTAACGATTATTAGTGGTCTGTAGAGTATCATAGTATTGTAAACACTATCATCATAGGGTTACAAATGAAAACCTTAAAAAGTAAAGATGGCCGATATTATTGATTGTAGGTGGTATAACTTAAAGAAATTCGTTGGTAAGGGGTGGGTAGTGGTTATTACTGGGCTGTAGTGTGTGGTAGTGACCTATACACTATCATCATATGCGTTACAAATGAAAACCTTAAAAGTGAAGATGGTCGGTGTTATTGCTTGTAGGTGGTATAACTTAGTGAAATTCGATGGCAAGGGTTGGGTAGCGGTTAGTAGTGGTCTGTAGATGGTCACAGTGGCTTGGTCACTATCATCATAGGGTTACAAATGACAACCTGAAAAAGTAAAAATGGCCGATATTATTGATTTTAGCGGGTATAGCTTAGTTATATTCAATGGTAAGGGGTGGGTAGTGGATATTACTGATCTGTAGAGTGTTGTAGTGACCTATACACTATCATCATAGAGGTACAAATGAAAACCTTAAAAAGATAAAGAGGCCAATATTATTGATTTTAGCTGATGTAGCTTAGTGAAATTCGTTGGTAAGGGGTGAGTGAGTGGAGGTGTAGATAGATAAGTGCATGTGATCGCTATTAAGGGGTGAGAGAGTGGAGGAGTGGCTAGATAAATACGGCCGGTCCTTGATAAGAGCCGGAGGAGATGCTAGATAAAGACTCTCGGTCGATGGTACAGGGTGGGTGAATAGAGGAAAGGCTAGATAGGTGCTTCTGATCACTGTTAAGTGGTAGTAGAGTGGCGAGGTGGCTAGATAAATACGTCGGGTCCTGGATAAGACCCAGAGGTTAAGTCTCATAGTAAGTCTAAACAATGAACTCGTAGATGGCTGATCTGAGGGTGACCGCCTGCGTGACTCACCACTGGGATATGTCGGTGGGATTGAACGTACGTGAACGTGTTCAGACATGTCTTTGGGGAAAACCCGAGGATGACACTGGGCGTACTGACCACGATAAACCTGCTTGAACATGTCTAGACATGTTTTCTATGATGCATTAGCCGCACAGTCTGTATTAAAAAGGCTCGTAAAGGCGTCCTAAAGACACTGCATTTGCAACAAGGCCTATCGAAAACAACTTACCGAAGAAATTGTTGTGGTAAGTAGCACTATGTGTATGCTATATTGTCTTGTTACATGTCGTCAAGTCGGTATAGTGCTGTCACTAGTGTATATCTCAGAAGCTACATGAGGTAATTAACAAGAATACACCGCTAGGTATAACCGCCCGATATAGGAATACTAATACAAATACTAATGACGATCATATATAA
This sequence comes from Cepaea nemoralis, assembly GCA_014155875.1. Classification (NCBI taxonomy): domain Eukaryota; kingdom Metazoa; phylum Mollusca; class Gastropoda; order Stylommatophora; family Helicidae; genus Cepaea; species Cepaea nemoralis. The sequence goes on from JACEFZ010004669.1 coordinate 57,185, forward strand.
AAAAGCATCATAAATTACCATCATCAGCTTCACTTTCGCCGTCAAGTGACGTGGGGGAGAATTGGCGCATCACAGCTCGATGGGTGGTACTGAATAGTGTCATGCCGGTTGATTGTCTGTATTCTCAAGCTTCCTCTGCTGTAATCCGGTAGGGTAGCTGCTGTGGTGCATTCCAATTGTATACATATGAAACATACTTTTCATTAAAGTATGCTGTTTCTGATCACTAAAAAGTAATATGCTATTGTTCATCTACAGATTCAAACCAAGACGACCAGCCCCTCATTTACACGTGGACCACATCGATTTTGGAACGCACAAAGGTATGTGTATATATCAGGTCTCCATTAAGTGTAGTGTAATATATAGGTGTTTACACCTATGTCCTCTGTCTGCGCAGTGTATGGAAACATGCTTACTCAACAATTCAGTATTAATCATTTCCCAACTCACTCTCCAGAGTGAAAAAAATGTGCTGACACAAGAGAACCTAGAGTCATGCTCTGTGGTAACTAATGTAATAAATGAATGTATATCACTAATGTACAAGATCTCAAAATACTCTGTCTCTTCAAAATGTGTCAAAACTTCATAAAGGTCAACTATGTGGTGTAAATTCAGTATATGCGCTTTTACTGTCCCTTGTTATATCATCTTTATCTTTCTCCAGACTGAAAATTTGCAGATAAAGAAAACGCTCGAGACTATTGAGTGGCTTACAAGAAGTGAAATCTCGAGGCTATAGCTTACAAGAAGTGAAATCTCGAAGTTATTGAGCTGTGTATAAGAAAGGAAGACAACGAACGGTCTACCACAAAATATTGGTATGTATGCTTTCATCATTTCTCACTAACTATTGGTCATCACTAAATATTTTCACCCTAAGTGGTGGGCATCACTAAATGTATTCACATTTCTCACTAATATAGTACAACTCTGTGTCATACAATATAAAATAGCACAAAGAACAGAATTACGAACCAAGGCGTTGCTAACCATCACCACAAAAATATAGTCATGGAGTAGACCATCTGTAAGGATAAAACGAAAATGAAATAATTTACTATGTGGGACATCACAAGCCTCAAATCCTCTTTCTTTTGATATTTCCTAACAATTTATATTATATGAAATATTTTCTGTAGATAGGCTATCATCATGGTTGTTACATGTTTGTAAAATATCTGTAATGCTCTTTTTTTTTGGGGGGGGGGGGTCTTTCTTCACAACTATTTGACGTCCAGTATTTACAACAACTGTAAAAGAAGCGTGGAAGATTACACAATTTTATAGGGGTCACTATACCTTATCTATTGGAGCTATACGAGCTTATTTCGTTGAATATCGACCCATTATTTAATACTCGAAGCTATACATGGGTTGGACAATATTACTGAGTTACTATCAAACCATTATCTAACACCAGAAACTACTTATTGTCTTTTCACCACTACTTTGTTTCCTATCATTATGGCCACTAGTCAGAAAAATATCTATCTCTGCTATATCTTTGGTAAAGAATTCACTGAAAAGACCAATCTTATACGACATATTAACAATGTACACAAAACCACAGCTCACGCATGCCACATCTGTGGCAATCTATACAAAAGGAAAGACAACCTACAACGACACATAAAAACTGATCACCAGACATCAACTGCATCAACACAAGTGACCACTACACACTCAAACATGGACACTTCAGCACCAGACACTACATCGCGTAAAAGGAAAGCACCAGCAGACACACAGACATCTAAAAAACAGAAACTTGACCAAGTGGAAGCAGAGGAAGCAGACATAGAGATATCTGAGGAAGTAGAGATAGATGAGGAATTAAATACCGTAGACAAAATCCCCGACGACGAAATCCAGCAGAAATATAGAGACATCTGGCCCTACCTTAAGACACATCAGAACATCAACAAACATATATCAACCTACAATCTTTTTCATCGACCAGACTCAACACAACCAATTGACTGAACAGAGACATTAAAACCAATATTTGCTAGTCAGACATGCAGGTTTAAGGTAAACTATTCCCATCACATGATTTTACTACATAAGGAGACAAGAGAACTTAGGTTTATCCATTCATCCTCAAATAATGCATGCCAGCTTAAATTCCCCCACCTAGTTACAAACGAAAAAGACTTTAACGATTTTATAGAAATAGTTCAGGACAGTGACATGTTTAATTACGCCCTACACAACAGACCTGACACTAAGTACCTGGTAGAGACAATCCCTGCGACTAGTTTCTATATATACCACATCACTGAACACCCGCTAGGTTGATTGCTGTCTATAATAGGCTCTATTAAAAATTAAATTGGTCATATGTATGATATCCTTGCATGTGTGTTACAGTGAACTATCTATATCATCGAAAATAAAAGAATCAATGTTGTGTGTAACTGTCTGTCACATTTTCACCGATCATTAAAATGCTATTTGTATTGAAAATTAAAAACAAATATTGAATGTTGTGCACATGAAAATACTGTTTTTGATTAAAAACATAAATGTTATGAAAACGAAAATTTCTTGGTTGTTGTTGTTTTTGTTTTTGTTTTCTTGTTTTCGTCTTTCTGGTCTTTCATTGTTTTCATGTTGACGGCTACGCGAGCTTGTTTTTTCATGTTGAATGTAGTGCAAAGCTGTGGAACAATTCACACACACACACACACACACACACACACACACACACACACACACACACACACACACACACACACACACACACACACAATGGAACAATGAGACAAGACCAAAGTCACACAAGAACAAAGACACTTTGGAACAGCAGACACATACAACATCACACAAGAATGTTAAGCCAAACTTATAATTATCTCAACGAAACTTATAAACAGTAGGACAGTTTGTTAACCAAAGTGAAAAATCTTAACCAATTACAACCAAACTTATAAATATCTCAGCCAAATTTATGAAAAGTCGCAAATTTGTTAAACCAAGGTGAAAATGTTGACCAAAGTTCAACCAAATTTATAAAAAGTAGGACACTTTGTTAACAAAATGTGAAAAGTTTGGCCAAGTTTCAACCAAACTTATGAAATGTAGGAAAATTTGTTAATCAAATAAGACAAAGTTCACCCAAATTTCAACCAAACTTATGAAAAGTAGGAAATTTTGTTAACCAAACGTAAAAAAATATCGCCCAAAGATGAGAAATATTTCAACTAAACTTATAAATAGATCAGCCTAACGTATGAAAAGAAGGAAAATTGTCAGGCAAATGGGAAAATGTTAGGCCAAATACAGAAATATCTCAGCCAAACTGATGAAAAGTAGAAACATTTGTTAACCAAAGGGGAAAATCTTGGCCAAGTAAGACAATTTGTTAGCCAAATGGGAAAACAATATTGACCAAGTAACGAAATACATCGGCCACATGTATAAAAAGTCGGAAATTTTGTTAATGAAAGGTGAAAAACAAATATCGGTGAAAGAGAGAAATATTTCAACTAAAGTTATAAAAAGTAGGAAAATTTGTCAACCAAATGGAAAAAAGGTCGACCAAACACTGAAATAGCGCAACCAAATCTATGAAAAGAAGTAACAAGATTGACCAAGTAAAGAAATATCACAGGCAATCTTATAAAAATTAGGGAAATTTGTTAGCCAAATAGGAAAAATAGTGATCAAAATAGGAAATTATCTCATCCAAACTTATGAAAAGTAGGAAAATTTGTTTGTAGGTTGATATATGTTTGTTGATGTTCTGATATGTCTCTATATTTCTGCTGGATTTCGTCGTAGGGGATTTTGTCTACGGTATTTAATTCCTCATCTATCTCTACTTCCTCAGCTATCTCTATGTCTGCTTCCTCTGCTTCCACTTGGTCAAGTTTCTGTTTTTTAGATGTCTGTGTGTCTGCTGGTGCTTTCCTTTTACGCGATGTAGTGTCTGGTGCTGAAGTGTCCATGTTTGAGTGTGTAGTGGTCACTTGTGTTGGTGCAGTTGATGTCTGGTGATCAGTTTTTATGTGTCGTTGTAGCTTGTCTTTCCTTTTGTATATATTGCCACAGATGTGGCATGCGTGAGCTGTGGTTTTGTGTAAATTGTTAATATGTCGTATAAGATTGGTTTTTTCAGTGAATTCTTTACCACAGATATAGCAGAGATAGATATTTTTCTGACTAGTGGCCATAATGATAGAAAAAAATGTAATGGTGAAAAGACAATAAGTAGTTTCTGGTGTTAGATAATGGTTTGATAGTAACTCAGTAATATTGTCCAACCCATGTATAGCTTCGAGTATTAAATAATGGGTCGATATTCAACGAAATAAGCTCGTATAGCTCCAATAGATAAGGTATAGTGACCCCTATAAAATTGTGTAATCTTCCACGCTTCTTTTACAGTTGTTATAAATACTGGACGTCAAATAGCTGTGAAGAAAGACCCAAAAAAAAAAGAGCATTACAGATATTTTACAAACATGTAACAACCATGATGATAGCCTATCTACAGAACATATTTCATATCATATAAATTGTTAGGAAATATCAAAAGAAAGAGGATTTGAGGCTTGTGATGTCCCACATAGTAAATTATTTCATTTTCTTTTATCCTTACAGAGGGTCTACTCCATGACTATATTTTTGTGGTGATGGTTAACAACGCCTTGGTTCGTAATTCTGTTCTTTGTGCTATTTTATATTGTATGTCACAGAGTTGTACTATATTAGTGAGAAATGTAGACTACATTTATTGATTCCCACCACTTCAATCAATCAATCATGTGCCATGCCGGAAAGCGTGGGCGGTCATGATTCGCCATTTCACTCGATCACCAGAGTCGTGGCCACCACTTAGGGATGAAAATATTTAGTGATGACCAATAGTTAATGAGCAATGATGAAAGCATACATACCAATATTTTGTGGTAGACCGTTCGTTGTCTTCCGTTCTTATACACAGCTCAATAACTTCGAGATTTCACTTCTTGTAAATAGCCTCGAGATTTCACTTCTTTTAAGCCACTCAATAGTCTCGAGCGTTTTCTGTATCTGCAAATTTTCAGTCTGGAGAAAGAATAAAGATGATATAACAAGGGACAGTAAAAGCGCATATACTGAATTTTACACCACATAATTGACCTTTATGAAGTTTTGACACATTTTGAAGAGACAGAGTATTTTGAGATCTTTTACATTAGTGACATACATTCATTTATTACATTAGTTACCACAGAGCATGACTCTAGGTTCTCTTGTGTCAGCACATTTTTTTCACTCTGGAGAAGTGAGTGGGGAAATTATTAATACTGAATTGTTGAGTAAGCATGTTTCCATACACTGCGCAGTACAGAGGAAATAGGTGTAAACACCTATATATTACACTACACTTAATGGAGACCTGATATATACACATACCTTTGTGCGTTCCAGAATCGATGTGGTCCACGTGTAAATGAGGGGCTGGTCGTCTTGGTTTGAATCTGTAGATGAACAATAGCATATTACTTTTTAGTGATCAGAAACAGCATACTTTAATGAAAAGTATGTTTCATATGTATACAATTGGAATGCACCACAGCAGCTACCCTACCGGATTACAGCAGAGGACGCTTGAGAATACAGACAATCAACCGGCGTGACACTATTCAGTACCACCCATCGAGCTGTGATGTGCCATTTCTCCCCCACGTCACTTGAGGGCGAAAGTGAAGCTGATGATGGTAATTTATGATGCTTTTTTATATATGATCGTCATTAGTATTTGTATTAGTATTTCTATATCGGGCGGTTATACCTAGCGGTGTATTCATGTTAATTACCTCATGTAGCTTCTGAGATATACACTAGTGACAGCACTATACCGACTTGACGACGTGTAACAAGACAATATAGTATACACACAGTGCTAATTACCACAACAATTTCTTCGGTAAGTTGTTTTCGATAGGCCTTGTTGCAAATGCAGTGTCTTTAGGACGCCTTTGCGATCCTTTTTATACAGACTGTGTGGCTAATGCATCATAGAAAACATGTCTAGACATGTTCAAGCACGTTTATCGCGGTCAGTACGCTCTGAGTCATCCTCGGGTTTTCCCCAAAGACATGTCTGAACACGTTCACGTACGTTCAATCCCACCGACATATCCCGTGATGAGTGCACGAAGGCGGTCACCCTCAGATCAGCCATCTACGAGTTCATGTTTAGACTTAATATGAGACTTAACCTCTGGGTCTTATCCAGGACCCGACGTATTTATCTAGCCACCTCGCCACTCTACTACCACTTAACAGTGATCAGAAGCACCTATCTAGCCTTTCCTCTATTCACCCACCCTGTACCATCGACCGAGAATCTTTATTTAGCATCTCCTCCGGCTCTTATCAAGGACCGGCCGTATTTATCTAGCAACTCCTCCACTCTCTCACCCCTTAATAGCAATCACATGCACTTATCTATCTACACCTCCACTCACTCACCCCTTACCAACGAATTTCACTAAGCTACACCAGCTAAAATCAATAACATTGGCCTCTTTATCTTTTTCATGTTTTCATTTGTACCTCTATGCTGATAATCTATAGGTCACTACGACACTCTACAGATCACTAGTATCCACTACCCACCACTTACCATTGAATATCACTAAGCTATACCCGCTAAAATCAATAATATCGGCCATTTTTACTTTTTCAGGTTTTCATTTGTAACCCTATGATGATAGTGACCAAGCCACTGTGACCATCTACAGACCACTACTAACCGCTACCCACCCCTTATCATCGAATTTCACTAAGTTATACCACCTACAAGCAATAACACCAACCATCTTCACTTTTAAGGTTTTCATTTGTAACCCATATGATGATATTGTATAGGTCACTACCACACACTACAGCCCAGTAATAACCACTACCCACCCCTTACCAACGAATTTCTTTAAGTTATACCACCTACAATCAATAATATCGGCCATCTTTACTTTTTAAGGTTTTCATTTGTAACCCTATGATGATAGTGTTTACAATAATATGATACTCTACAGACCACTAATAATCGTTACCCACCCCTTATCAACGAATTTCACTAAGCTATACCCGCTACAATCAATATAATCGACCATCTTTACTTTTTATGGTTTTCATTGGTAACCCGTATGATGATAGTGAACAAGCCACTACGACACACTACAGATCAGTAATTACCGCTACCCACCCCTTACCAATGAATTTCACTAAGATATACCCACTAAAATCAATATTATCGGTCATTTTTACTTTTTAAGGTTTTCATTTGTAACCCGTATGCTGATAGTGAAAAAGCCACTACGACACTCTACAGATCACTAATAGCCGCTACCCACCCCTGACCACCACTTTTCACTAAGTTATAGCAGCTACAATCAATAACACTGACCACCTTCACTTTTTAAGGTTTTCATCTGTAACCCGTATGATGATAGTGTTTACACTAGTACACCCCTCTACAGATCATACAACTGTCATATTTACATGCTTACCTATTACGATTTTCATATGACACCTGTCTTGGCCTGAGGTTCGAGCCACCTAGCCCTATCCCACACACTGACACCCGCGCCCCACCCGGTAACCCCCACCCCCACGCCAGCTGCTCCCTAGACCACCCTGAGGAAATGCATTGTAACTCTAAGCTTTACACAGTACCAATGGATTAATGATAGCTTTATGCCCAATACAGATAAAGAAAGAAGACGAAAAAAAGGGGAAAAAAACGAGGAGGAAGAGCACTGTAACTCTAGCACAGCATCACTAGTATAATGATAGTTTTTAAGCCCCGGTCCGCTACAATCACTAATACCAGCAAATATATAATTTTTACACATATAACATTTGTCACACAAAAAGGGAAGTAACAGTGCAAAAATATATTCGATTATTTATTTATGGGTTGCATCCCTTGAAAATGCGGTCGCCGAAGGATCCGCTTTTTGACGTCAGAGCAAAGGATCATGACTTTTTATATAGTAAAATACTACGTCACCAGGAGGATCTGGATCCTAAAAATATAATCAAATACCACATGACATACTACTTATGTAGTTTTTTGTCTGTTAGTTCAGAGTGCCTTAGTCGATAGAGTATGTAGTTTTGTGTCTGTTAGTTCAGAGTGCCATAGTCGATAGAGTATGTAGTTTTTTGTCTGTTAGTTCAGAATGCCAAAGTTGATAGAGTATGTATTTCTGTGTCTGTTAGTTCAGAGTGCCATAGTCGATAGAGTAGTAATTCTGTGTATATGTAGTTTTTTTTCTGTTAGTTCAGAGTGCCATAGTCGATAGAGTAGTAGTTCTGTGTATATTAGTTCAGAATGCCATAGTCGATAGAGTATGTAATTTTGTTTATATTAGTTTAGAGTGCCATAGCCGATAGAGTATGTAGTTTTGTGTTTGTTAGTTCAGAGTGCCATTGTCGTACAGTGTGTAGTTCTGTGTCTGTTAGTTCAGAGTGCCATTGTCGTACAGTGTGTAGTTCTGTGTCTGTTAGTTAAGAGTGACATTGCCGTACAGTGTGTAGTTCTGTGTCTGTTATTACCGTTGTTTTAGTCTACATCCCTCTTGTTGTTGGATCTGTATAGTTGTTTTAATGCCTCTCACGCTTTGACTTGCGTTTTCCCTCATTAGGCGGGTGACGTATTAATATTGTCCAGCGGAAAGAGACCGGGTCGTATGAGATGAAACCCAGTGCAATTAAATATATTCTTGCCTTTTAAACCTTTGTAAACTGTAAGGCATCATATGGAGAACATTCTGTAGAGGAACTCCACTATTCCAAATGTTTTATACAGGGTGAATATTTAATGACTGTGTAATGTTAGAAAATATTGCCGGTCCAAGTTTTGTATTTACCTATTATGTTGTATGAACTTTACAGAGGGTGAATACGAAAACTTGGACCCGCAATATTGTCAAACACTGTTTAGTCATTAAAAATACACAACATAATTGGGATTTGTTGCAACGCGTTTGGTATTTTTCACTGTTGAAGCCTCTAGAAACAGCAAGTGAACACAGAAAATACTAAACCGTTGAAGACAAACATAATGTACTGTTACGTAATTGTGAACGAAATGTATTATTAAAATGACCATCCGTAGCATAACAAGTCCTACAAGAACCAAATGAAAATCGTACATTGATTAGAGAAATTGGAAGCAGACAATCACATTTTGTTGGTCACGTTATGAGAAGAAATTAATTGGAGAACTTGGTAACAACTGGCAAGATCGACGGGAAGAGGAGAAGTGGAAGGCAGAGAAGTAAATGCCTGGATGGCTTGGCCACATGGTATGGTTGAGACAAGAACACTGAGCTGATACACGACTCTGATGATCGAGTGTGATGGCGAATCATGACCGCCTACGCTTACTGGCACGGCACATGATGAATGAATTAACATAACAGAATGTTGGTATAATGTATCACAGGAGTACCAGCGATGTGGATTAGAGGGTTACGAAAGCAATTCGCAATCACGCATACCTCGTTCGAAACACAGCTGCCGACGATTCGGAAGCAGTCCGCCTTGGGCTAGTTGCCATACAATGGTACTGAACAGTAAACTGGCCACGGTATTATTATCATTATCATGTGCCGTGCCGATGTGCGTGTGGGGGGGGGGGGGGTCATGTTTCGTCATCTCACATGATCGCCAAAGCTATGGATCTGCTACGTATTCTTGTCTCCACCATGCCATGTAGTCAAACCATCTAGCTATTTACGTCTCTGCCTTTCCCTGTTCTTTTCCCCTAAATCTTGTCAGTTGTCACCAAGTTCTCTACATTTATTTCTTCTCATCACGTGCCCAAATAATGGTGACTGTCTACGTCGGCTCAGTGGCGAAGGGGTTAGGACGCAGTTCGTAATCCTGCATCCCGCGTTCAAAACACAGCTGCGGGTGATTTGGCAGGCAGACAGACAAACAGATAGACAGACAAACAGACAGAGCAGCAGAACAAGATCAAGAATACAATGGTGATAATGATGACGACGACAGAAACTATGACGACAACCAGAGAGACGATGATATGCTAAATATTTAGCCAGGAAATCAGTTTTTAGTTGTAAACCTTGTCTGCCCAACATGTGCTGTCAATTTTGCGTCGTTTTCAGAGTGGAGACACAGGGTCCAAGAGGAACAAGATGAGATGGGATGAGATGTACCACTTTAAGTGCAGAGAACACCTTACTCTAGTCTGGCTATTTTGACATCTCATGATTAATTATTGCATTTCACACTTGACACCTTCGTCACACCGTACTAGGACGCGCAAGCTCCGTCCTACTCCC
>JACEFZ010004669.1:72500-109105 GCA_014155875.1 Cepaea nemoralis
GACACAAAGTAGTGCAGCTTTACATAACACAATTTCGACACATACAGGACGTTGCGGCGATTAGCCTTCATCAGCAAACAAACACATACACAAAACACAACATATTGTCACGGAGAAGATCTCCTGTGACTACATTAAGACGTGACAACAGGACGAGAAGAATAAAAAGATGGAAAAAAATGAAAGCAATGAAGAGAAAATGAAAACTGGAAAAAATGTTCCTATTTACCTCAGAATTCCGAGCTGTATATAGCCCCGAATGTCACCGTTGTCTTCTTTTGTACCAAACCGAGGGAGTGGGATCTAGGATGATGACGGGGTGGTGGGTGTAACGGTTCAGTGAGCATCCCAGAAACGTGACTGGAAATGGTACATTGAAAGAAAGGGAAATAATGTAAGATCGACTTCATTGCACCGAGTTTAACCGATGTGTAAGTATACAATGTGTTACTTGAAGTTTCTCACAGATAAACTGAGGTTTACTCAAGACTGCAACGACTACGGAAGTTTACGTACAAGTTTACATGGTATTTCATTTTTAACTCACCGCAAACAGACCGAGTAGTTATTTTAAGCACTGACCTAGATCTAGTGGGATCGTCGATTTTCAGAATAGGAATATCGGGGTTCACTTCGTAATCACTCGACAACTGTGTTTGCAGCTAGATGTACCCAACACAACATGTCATTCTCATCGCAAACTGGCCCCCTAGATACATCAAAGATTAGCGCAGACAGATGGGACGTACACAAGATAAGACGAGTAGCACAAGATATGGATATACACTCCGACGACAGTGAGGAACCTCTGGACCCTGACACATTTATAGCATCCATCGATTGGTCTATCAGTCCACCACACTCTCAACCGGAAGTGATCGACAACACAGTCAGGTTGTATGATTCTTTATTGCACAGAGTTTGTTACGTCACACAAATGACCCAACCACCATGCACAAGTTACACAGTATATCAACACACCCGTACACCCAGTATAGAATCACCCTGATGTCACGTGATTTACCCGGTAACTTCCGGAATTCTTTTGTTTGCCGTGAATGAAAAAAAAAAGTAAATGAAGAACCGTTTAGATCAGGGGTGGCCAACCTTTTCAGCTGGCGGGCCTAATTTCAGAAATAATATTTTCTGCCGAGCCACGCACCTAATGTTTTTTTTTTTTTTTGGTTTAATTAAAGTAAACAAGCAAGCGTGCTACAGCCTCGACCACATCATCGCTTCCCACTCCGCAGGCCGCAGCATGTCGCCTCGTGTTGGCCAACCCTGATTTAGATGAAGTCAAATGTGTGGCTCGTATTCCATTTTAGTTTTCCTACAAGTCGCTTCTGGTAATCTGTGTGTTGACATATGGTGGATTCTTCTTCTTCTTCTTCAGCGTTCCGAGCCATTGAGGTTCTTTGCTGCAGTTACAATCCGTCTCCATTCGTCTCTCTGGTGGACCTTCTCTTGCCAGTCGTTTATTCCAAGTGCTTGTAGGTTTGTATATGTATATGATAGAAAAGATTTCCAAATTACTATTACTAGTGATGATTTGACATATACAACTAAATATAAGTTTATAACATGGTGATGACTCGAAATTAACAACTAAACATGAGTTTATAACATGGAGATGATTCGACATTTACAACTAAATATGAGATTATAACATGTCGATGATTCGAAATTTACAACTAAATATGAGATTATAATATTATATCATGGAGATTATTCAACATTCACAACTAAATATGGATTTATAATATGGAGATGATTCGACATTTACAACTAAATATGAGATTATAACATGGAGATGATTCGACATTTACAACTAAATATGAGATTATAACATGGAGATTATGCGACATTTACAATTAAATATGAGATTATAATATGGAGATGATTCGACATTTACAACTAAATATGAGATTATAACATGAAGGTGATTCGACATTTACAACTAAATATGAGCTTTATAGCATTGAGATATGTTGATTCGACATTTACAACTCAATATGAGATTATAACATGGAGATATGTTGATTCGACATTTACAACTAAATACGAGATTACACCATGGAGATATGTTGATTCGGCATTTCCAACTAAATATGAGATTATAACATGGAGATAATCCGACATTTACAATTAAATATGAGCTTATAACATGGGGATATGTTAGGAACAAACGTCTTTTGTGCTGATGATCGGGTTGTGGGTTCATTCCCCACGACGGTCATTTGGATGTAAATGTTGACTTCTCGTTCAGAAAACAATGCCAAGCTACTGAACCCAGTATATCACAGCTAATAGAAGTTGGGAGTGGCTGCAGCGTCCTGCAAAGAAGAAGCAATTTTCTTTTACACACGGAATTATAAAACAACATCTATGAAGACTTACTGCTATAACACACAAGCACATTAACACACCCATACACACTCAAACACACGCAGACACAGACATACAAGAAAGGGTAATTTTTAGAACAAAGACATATGAGTCCTTGTAGCAAGGATCAAACCACGCCATTCCACAGCTGTAAGCGTGTACTCTGTCACTCTACTACCGAGACCATTCATTACCTTCAATACGATAACGAATGTGTAGATTCTTATCTGTAAGCGGTTTTGATAAGCATAAAAGATACGCGTACCAAAATTGCACTTGAAAGAACAGCAATCCTAGACTAAGTTTTAGGTCAATGACCACAGAACTGCAATCTTTGTCGTTGTCATGTTTTGCTATAAAGATTAATATCGACATCTGACGCCCCTGGGGTTTTCCATCACGTGGTTCCTATTCGTAGTGTAGACAGTCAACATTTTAGGGCATGTTAGAAGAAGTGACTTGGAGAACTTGGCAACAACTGGCAAGATCGAAGGGAAGAAACCAAGGGGAGAACCGAGAAGTAAATACCTGGATGGCTTGGCCACGTGGCATGGTCGAGACAGGAACACGGAGCTGATCCACGACTCTGGTGATCGAGTGAGATGGCAGAACATGGCCGTCCACGCGTATCGGCATGGCACATGGTAGATGGATGAATGGTTCCTATTCGTATTCTTCAAGGTGGTAATGTTGTATGTCCTTTTCATGACGTAGCAGTCAACTGTAGAATTTCCTCCCTGACTGGAATGTCGTTTAATGTACCCAATACCCTTCCGTCTAGCGATATAAATACCACAGTACATGCAATGTAAGCGTGAAACGCAGGAAGTCGAACCTGATGTGCAGAAGGCGGAGGTGGACACCGTAGGGTCTGACCTACTTCACCAACTAATATATTGTTACCCAATCCCTCAGTATTGTTATCAAATTCACCAATACAACCTCCAGGCAACATAGCTTTGTGCACTCGTGATCGTACTGAAGTCAACAAGACCGACCTCGTCCCGTTAGACAGGGTCCTTCTGTTAGGAACTCCCGGATACTGTCGTAAGGTGACCTGGTAATAACCTGGTCAGAGACCGCCTACGGGTAGTCTGTGTCCTCGAGGAACTGCATAATACCTTTCTGGTACAGTTCAAGACGTTTCGTTTGGGGCAACAAAAAATTGTGCAAATTGTGCCATTGTGTTTGTAGTGTTGTAAAGTACAAGTAGTATTGTAATGTGTAAGTAGTGTTGTAATGTGCAAGTAGTATTGTAATGTGTAAGTAGTGTTGTAATGTGCAAGTAGTTTTGTAATGTGCAAGTAGTGTTGTAATGTGCAAGTAGTATTGTAATGTGCAAGTAGTGTTGTAATGTGCAAGTAGTGTTGTAATGTGTGTAGTGTTGTAACATGTGTAGTATAGTAACATGTGTAGTATAGTAATACGTGTAGTATTGTAATGTCTGTGGTTTTGTAATGTGTGTAGAATTGTAATGTATGTGGTATTGTAATGTGTGTAGTGTTGTAATGTGCGTAGTGTTGTATGTCGTGTGTGTAGTATTGTAGTGTGTGCAGTGATGTAATGTGTGTGGTATTGTAATGTGTGCAGTGTTGTAATGTGTGTAGTATTGTAATGAATGTAGTGTTTTAATATGTGTAGTGTTGTAATGTGTGTAGTGGTGTAATGTGCGTAGTTTTGTAATGTGAATGTAGTGTTGTAATGTGAATGTAGTGTTGTAATGTGAATATAGTGTTGTAATGTGTGTAGTGTTGTAATGTATGTAGCGTTGTAATAAGTGTAGTGTTGTAATGTGTGTAGTGTTGTAATAAGTGTAGTGTTGTAATGTATGTAGTGTTGTAATGTAAGTAGTTTTGTAATGTATGTAGTGTTGTAATGAGTGTTGTGTTGTAGTGTGTGTAGTGTTATAATGAGTATAGTATTGTAATGTGTGTAGTGTTGTAATGTTGTATGTGGTGTTGTAATTAGTGTAGTAGTGTAATGTGCAAGTAATGTTGTAATGTGTGTAGTATTGTAATGTGTGCAGTGTCGTAATGTGCAAGTAATGTTGTAATGTGTGTAGTGTTGTAATGTATGTAGTGTTGTAATGTGCAAGTAGTGTTGTAATGTGTGTAGTGTTGTAATGTGCAAGTAGTGTTGTAATGTGCAAGTAGTGTTGTAATGTATGTAGTGTTGTAATGTGCAAGTAGTATTGTAATGTGCAAGTAGTGTTGTAATGTGCAAGTAATGTTGTAATGTGTGTAGTGTTGTTATGTGTGTAGTGTTGTAATAAGTGTAGTGGTGTAATGTGCAAGTAATGTTGTAATGTGTGTAGTATTGTAATGTGTGCAGTGTCGTAATGTGCAAGTAATGTTGTAATGTGTGTGGTGTTGTAGTGTATGTAGTGTTGTAATAAATGTTGTATTGTAATGTGTGCAGTATTGTAATGTGCAAGTAATGTTGTAATGTGTGTGGTGTTGTAATGTATATAGTGATGTAATACGTGTAGTATTGTAAAGTGTGCAGTGTTGCAATGTGCAAGTAATGTTGTAATGTGTGTAGTGTTTTATGTGTGTAGTATTGTCATGTGTGCAGTGTTGTAATGTGCAAGTACTGTTTTAATATGTGTAGTGCTGTAATGAGTGTAGTGTTGTAATGTGTGTAGTGTTGTAATGTGTGTAGTGTTGTAATGAGTGTAGTGTTGTAAGGTGTGTAGAGTTGTAATGAGCAGGTAGTGGTGTACTGTGTGTAGTGTTGTAAACAGCAAGTAGTGTTGTAATGAGCAAGCAGTGTTGTAATGAGCAAGTAGTATTTTAATGAGCAAGTAGTGGTGTAATGTGTGTAGTGTTGTAATGAGCAAGTAGTGGTGTAATGAGTGTAGTTATGTAATGACAAGTAGTGTTGTAATGTGTGTAGTGTTGTAATGAGCAAGTAGTGGTGTATATGCAAGTAGTGGTGTAATGTGTGTAGTGTTATAATGAGCAAGAATTGTTGTAATGTGTGTAGTGTTGTAATGAGCAAGTAGTGGTGTAATGTGTGTAGTGTTGTAATGAGCAAGTAGTGGTGTATATGCAAGTAGTGGTGTAATGTGTGTAGTGTTATAATGAGCAAGAATTGTTGTAATGTGTGTAGTGTTGTAATGAGCAAATAGTGGTGTAATGTGTGTAGTGTTGTAATGAGCAAGTAGTGGTGTAATGTGTGTAGAGTTGTAATAAGCAAGTAGTGTTGTAATGAGTGAAGTGTTGTAATGTGCAAGTAGTGTTGTAATGAGTGTATTGTTGTAGTGTGTGTAGTGTTGTAATTAGCAAGTAGTGGTGTAATTTTTGTAGTGTTGTAATGAGCACGTTGTTGTGTAATGTTTGTAGTGTTGTAATAAGCAAGTAGTGGTGTCATGTGTGTAGTGTTGTAATGAGCAATTAGTGATGTAATATGTGTAGAGTTGTAATGGGCAAATAGTGGTGTAATGTGTGTAGAGTTGTAATGAGCAAGTAGTGGTGTAATGTGTGTAGTGTTGTAATGTGCAAGTAGTGTTGTAATGAGCAAGTAGTGGTGTAATGTTAGTTAGTTAGTTAATTAGTCGACAGATCATCCTCATTGCACATCGAACCATTCAGTCCATAAGTGCTCGGATCCCCTCCTCAGCAAATCCCGCAGCGTGTAGCAGCTAAAGACACCAGTTCTGTGTTGGTTTATCAGTCTTCTTTGGCTTCCTGCGTAGTGTTCTTGTTTGGCCACACCTCTTTTAATTTGCTGTTCTCGCAGTCTGGCCATGGTTGTAGATTCACAGTCATCACTTGGTTCTCGCAAAAGTCTTACTTCTCGTAGAGCATTCAGAATGTCAGCCTGGTCCATGGCGCGTCCGCCCTCCACAGTAGCGTTACCTGCGAGCTTGTCAGCCCGCTCATTCTCTTGTACTTCCGCATGCCCTGGCACGAAGATGAAACTAATCTTTGCCAGCCGAGACCGCTCCAGAGACAGCAACCATTCTCTTCGGATCCCCCCCCCCCCATCTCTATCCTCTTGAGCATGTTCATTGAGTCGCTAAGGAAACATGCCCTAGTGAATGTCTGTGTCTCGAGCCATGTTACTGCTTTACTTACTGCCATGACTTCCATAGTCAGGCTACTTGTGGTCTGAGCAAAAGCACCAGAGTCCTCCGTCACAATTCTCCTTCCGGCCTGAGCCGTAAAGGACCATGAGCTTCTCACATGTCGGACGACCGACCCATCTGTGTAAATGACAGCATCACCGTCTAGCGAATTCTCGAAAATCAACGCTTGTACTTCCGCCTCCACAGCTGCCGGGTTTTCTTGTCTGCATTTTCTGTCTAGTTGGATGCAAACTGAAAAGGATGTGCAGAAATCTGTTGGCACTTGTACCCACTCCTCGCCAGGTTCTAAGTCCTCAAGTGAACACACCTGTTGAAGAATGTCTTCGGCTTGACCCATCCACGACCGTCCTCTTTTTAACCTGCTGCCCTTCACCTTCATAATTTCACTATGCAGTGGATGTTGTGTGTTTGCGTTAACTCTGAGGTAGGCGCGAGCTCTGCAGACTTGTATTCTGTCTTCAATGGTTGGAAAATCAAGAAGGTAGCGCATCGCCCTGCATGCTGTATCTCTTGTACATCCAAGAATAATGCGCATAGCTTCATTCTGTATCCTTTCCATCCTTTCTATCTGCTTACGGCTGAGAGTCAGGATTGCCATCGCATACTCAAAAACAGACATGACCAGCCCTTCGTATAGAAGACATAGATGGCGCTGCTCACAGTTTGCTGCCGCCATCACCCGCATCGCAGCCAACCCCGCTTGGCCTTTGTTATCACCTGGTCTATGTGCTCATTATAAGCAAGGCTTCGATCAAACCGTATCCCCAGGTAATTCATTGCCTGCGTTCTTTCCACCGTCTCTGAACACAGATTTACAGTTGGTGTTGGAGTGTTGACAATATGATTATTCAACGAGAACCAAGTCACTGTTGCCTTTGTTGGGTTGACCATTGCCCCAGCCTCAACACACCAAGTACTTATGCGATTGAGTTCGGTTTGTAGTTCCACAGCAACCTGATCTCTATCCTTACCCTGGCGATACACTAAAACATCGTCGGCATATGACAATGTCCTGCCAGGTCCAGTGATCTGCTCACTGGTGATTCTCACAGTGTAGGCGTTGAACAGTACCGGAGATAATGGTGATCCCTGTGGTAGGCCAGGATATATTGTTGTTGGTTCCGACGTCCAACTGCCACATCTAAAAACTGCTTTCCTTTGGAAGAGGGCTGCAGCGATCCAACTAAGGAGGAATGGACTTATTTTGAGTTCAAGAAGCTGAAGCATTAAAAAATCCAATGGTACTCTGTTGTACGCGTCCTCAAGATCAATCGCTGCAGCAAAGGTTTCAATGCCTGAGTGGAAACCTTCATAGACATCATGGGCAAAAACTGCTGCATTGGTCCAGGTTTCTCTTTTTGGACGGTACCCACCCAGGGTAGGTGGGAAAACACCTTGCTTTTCTAGCTGGCTTGATATTTTCCTGACAATTAACTTCTCCAGCAGCTTGCCTATTGTATTCTGCATGGTTATAACTCGATATCCCTGAATTTTTGTGTGGTCTTTGCCAGGCTTCGGCAAGGGAATCAGATAGCTGTGCAACCACTCCTCCTTGATGCTAGCACTCCCTATACTGTTGTTGTACATGTCTGCTAGTTTCTCTAGCGCGTTGTCGGTACACCTATTGATGTCGTTGCATCGTATGCCATCTGGCCCTGGAGCGCTGTTTTTTTATCGTCGAAGCACAGCCTTAATTTCTTTCACTGTCACTGTGTCTTCATCCGAAGTGTTCTGGGCCTTGCACCTGTCTGACGTGAACTTCTTGGCAAGATTTCGGCGTCTCATGTCTGTCTGGTTGCTCTGCTCTAGATAACGTTCAAAGAGGGCTTTGCCCTTGTCCTTGTCAGTCCTCTGCCAGATGAGGTCAGCACCTTGGAAGTCAGAAATGCTCTTATTATTGACTACCCCGCTCATTCTTTTATGTAGTCGCCAGAACAATTTCAGTGACTTGTCTGTGCTTACCCTTAGACACACCTCTGCCCAAAATGTGTGTAGTGTTGTAATGAGCAAGTAGTGGTGAATGTGTGTAGTGTTGTCATGAGCAAGTAGTGGTGTAATGTGTGTAGTGTTGTAATGAGCACGTAGTGGTGTAATGTGTGTAGAGTTGTAATGAACAAGTAGTGTTGTAGTAAGTGAAGTGTTGTAATGTGCGTAGCGTTGTAATGTGCAAGTAGTGGTGTAATGTGTGTAGAGTTGTAATGAGCAAGTAGTGGTGTAATATGCAAGTAGTGTTGTATTGAGCAAGTAGTAGTGTAATGTGTGTAGTGTTGTAATGTGCAAGTAGTGGTGTAATGTGTGTAGTGTTGTAATGTGCAAGTAGTGGTGTAATGTGTGTAGAGTTGTAATGAGCAAGTAGTGGTGTAATGTGTGTAGTGTTGTAATGAGCAAGTAGTGGTGTCACGTCTGTAGTGTTGTAATGAGCAAGTAGTGGTGTAATATATGTAGTGTTGTAATGAGCATGTAGTGGTGTAATGTGTGTGGTAATGTAATGAGCAAGTAGTGTTGTAATGAGTGTAGTGTTCTAATGTGTGTAGAGTAATGAGCAAGTATTGTTGTAATGTGCAAGTAGTGTTTTAATGTGTCTAGAGTTGTAATTGCAAGTAGTGTTGTAATGCGCAAGTAGTATTGTAATGTGCAAGTGGTGTTGTAATGTGTGTAGTGTTGTAATGTGTGTAGAGTTATAATGTGCAAGTAGTGTTGTAATGTGTGTAGTGTTGTAATGTGTGTAGTGTTGTAATGAGCAAGTAGTGTTGTAATGTGTGTAGTGTTGTAATGTGCAAGTAATGTTGCAATGAGTGTAGTGTTGTTATGAGAGTAGTGTTATAATGTGCAAGTAGTGTTGGAATGAGTGTAGTGTTGTAATGTGCAAGTAGTGTTGTAATGAGTGTAGTGTTGTAATGAAAGTATTGTTGTAATCAGTGTAGTTTTATCATGTGTCTAGTGGTGTAATGTGTACAGTATTGTAGTGTGTGTAGTGTTGTATTGTGTGTAGTGTTGTAATGTGTGTAATGTTGTAGTGTTGTAGTGTGAGTAGTGTTGTATTGTGTGTAGTGTTGCAATGTGCAAGTAGTGTTGTAATTAGTGTAGTGTTGTAATGTGCAAGCGCGTAGTATTGTAATGTGTGTAGTGTTGTAATGAGTGTAATTTTGTAATGTGTGTAAACACAAGACATCAAATTGGGAACCGTTGAGGCCACTAAGACAATTGCATAAATAAACACGCATAGTATTATTTGTGAACGCCTGGCAAGAGAAGGCCCACCAGACAGACGAATGGAGACGGCTTGTATCTGCAGCAAAGAACCTTAATGGCACGGAATGCTGATGAAGAAGAATAGTAATATTTTCGCTCAGAGAAGGAGAAGAAGCAAGTAGAGAGAGGACGCACTAGACAACATAAAATTTGAAAGCTATAGTTACCGACCGGTATCGAATCTGTCACCTCCAAATGACGACGGCGCCTCGCTGCAAGAACAAGTGTACTTCCACGCAAGACCAACTAGACCAACTAGACCAACTAGATCAACTAGATCAACTAGACCAACTAGATCAACTAGACCAACTAGATCAACTAGACCAACTAGACCAACTAGATCAACTAGACCAACTAGATCAACTAGACCAACTAGATCAACTAGACCAACTAGATCAACTAGACCAACTAGATCAACTAGATCAACTAGACCAACTAGATCAACTAGACCAACTAGATCAACTAGACCAACTAGATCAACTAGACCAACTAGATCAACTAGATCAACTAGATCAACTAGATCAACTAGATCAACTAGACCAACTAGATCAACTAGATCAACTAGATCAACTAGATCAACTAGATCAACTAGATCAACTAGATCAACTAGACCAACTAGATCAACTAGATCAACTAGATCAACTAGATCAACTAGATCAACTAGACCAACTAGATCAACTAGATCAACTAGATCAACTAGATCAACTAGACCAACTAGACCAACTAGATCAACTAGATCAACTAGATCAACTAGATCAACTAGATCAACTAGACCAACTAGATCAACTAGACCAACTAGATCAACTAGACCAACTAGATCAACTAGACCAACTAGATCAACTAGACCAACTAGATCAACTAGACCAACTAGACCAACTAGATCAACTAGACCAACTAGATCAACTAGACCAACTAGATCAACTAGACCAACTAGATCAACTAGACCAACTAGACCAACTAGATCAACTAGACCAACTAGATCAACTAGATCAACTAGATCAACTAGATCAACTAGACCAACTAGACCAACTAGATCAACTAGATCAACTAGATCAACTAGATCAACTAGATCAACTAGATCAACTAGATCAACTAGACCAACTAGATCAACTAGATCAACTAGACCAACTAGATCAACTAGATCAACTAGATCAACTAGATCAGCTAGATCAACTAGATCAACTAGATCAACTAGATCAACTAGATCAACTAGATCAACTAGATCAACTAGATCAACTAGATCAACTAGACCAACTAGATCAACTAGATCAACTAGATCAACTAGATCAACTAGATCAACTAGATCAACTAGATCAACAAGATCAACTAGATCAACTAGATCAACTAGACCAACTAGATCAACTAGATCAACTAGATCAACTAGATCAACTAGATCAACTAGATCAACTAGATCAACTAGATCAACTAGACCAACTAGATCAACTAGATCAACTAGACCAACTAGATCAACTAGATCAACTAGACCAACTAGATCAACTAGACCAACTAGATCAACTAGACCAACTAGATCAACTAGATCAACTAGACCAACTAGATCAACTAGATCAACTAGACCAACTAGATCAACTAGATCAACTAGATCAACTAGACCAACTAGATCAACTAGATCAACTAGACCAACTAGATCAACTAGATCAACTAGATCAACTAGATCAACTAGATCAACTAGACCAACTAGATCAACTAGATCAACTAGATCAACTAGACCAACTAGATCAACTAGACCAACTAGATCAACTAGATCAACTAGACCAACTAGATCAACTAGATCAACTAGACCAACTAGATCAACTAGATCAACCAGATCAACTAGATCAACTAGATCAACTAGATCAACTAGATCAACTAGATCAACAGTTGGTCATGCGTCGAAGTACACTTGTCTTGCAGCGAGGAGCCGTCATCATTTGGAGGTGACAGGTTCGATCTCGGCAGGTAACTATAGCTTTTAAATTGTATGTTGTCTAGTGCGTCCTCTAGTCTCTACTTGCTTATTCTCCTTCTGTGAGCGCCAAATAATACTATGTGTGTTTATTTATGTAATTGTAATGTGTGTAGTGTTGTAATGTGTGTGGTGTTGTAATGTGTGTAGTGTTGTAATGTGTGTAGTGTTGTAATGTGTGTAGTGTTGTAATGTGTGTAGTGTTGTAATGTGTGTAGTGTTGTAATGTGTGTAGTGTTTTAATGTGTGTAGTGTTGTAACCACCGTGGGTCGTCACGTTTCACTACCTCATACGATCATCAGAGACGTGCATCAGCTCCGTGTTCTTGTCTCGACCATACCATATCATCAAGCCATCCAGATATTTACTTACTCTGCCTTCCCCTGGTTTTTTTCCCCTTTAATCTTGCCAATTGTCACCAAGTTCTCCAATTTATTTCTTCTCATAAAGTGCCACAAAAAATCTCGATTGACTACGTTTAATTTCTCTAATCAGTTTACGGTTTTCATTTGTTCCTTGTAGAACATGGTCATTGGTTTTTCTGTCTGCCTGTGGTATTCTTCGCAATTTTCCACAGAAACCACATGTTCACTGTCATTAGATGTTTTTCAGCTTGTACGCTCATTGTCCACGTTTCACATCCATACAAAAGCACAGGTTCTATGTAGCATTTCAACACTCTTTTTCTCGCTGCATTTGACATCGGTTTATTGATCAGTATGTTTTCCATCTTGCAAAAGGCTACCTTTACCATAAGGATTCTTGTTCTAATCTCTTCAAGGCATCTCCCATAAGATGTTATGACTGCTCCGAGATAGTTGTACTTATTCACTTGTTTAAGAATATTTCCATTAACTTGTCCTTGGCGAAAGGTTTACAGAAGCATTTCGTAATCCCGCATACCGCGTTCGAAACACAGCTGTGGGCGATTTTTCAGCAGACCGCCTTACGTTGGTTTTTTTTTAATGAAATGGTATGGGTGTAGGTCATTCAGAAAGCAATGGCAAACTACTGAACGTAAACTTACCCAAGAATCACCAACAGAGAAAAAATGATCCTATAAAGGGTATGCAACTAACTTTCGTTTTAATTTCATCATTGGGTCGACCTGGGAAACCAGGTTAAATTTGAAAATTCGGAACCGCCCTGGTGTAGATCGTAGCCATGACCACCAGTACGGCAGGTGAGTGTCTAACCTCTACGCTGCTGCGGCTTCAGTGTCTAACCTCTACGCTGCTGCGGCTTCAGTGTCTAGCCTAATCCAGTGTCTAACCTCTACGCTGCTGCGACTTCAGTGTCTAGCCTAATCCAGTGTCTAACTTCTACGCAGCTGCTGCTTCAGTGTCTAGCCTCTACGCTGCTGCGGCTCCAGTGTCTAGCCTCTACGCTGCTGCTGCTTCAGTTTCTAGCCTAATCCAGTGTCTAACCTCTACGCTGCTGCGGCTTCAGTGTCTAGCCTAATCCAGTGTCTAACCTCTACGCAGCTGCTGCTTCGGTGTCTAACCTCTACGCTGCTGCGGCTTCAGTGTCTAGCCTAATCCAGTGTCTAACCTCTACGCAGCTGCTGCTTCAGTATATAACCTCTACGCTGCTGCTGCTTCAGTGTCTAACCTCTACGCTGCTGCTGCTTCAGTATATAACCTCTACGCTGCTGCTGCTTCAGTATATAACCTCTACGCAGCTGCGGCTCCAGTGTCTAACCTCTACGCTGCTGCGGCTTCAGTGTCTAGCCTATTCCAGTGTCTAACCTCTACGCTGCTGCGGCTTCAGTGTCTAACCTCTACGCTGCTGCTGCTTCAGTGTCTAACCTCTACGAAGCTGCGGCTCCAGTGTCTAACCTCTACGCTGCTGCGGCTTCAGTGTCTAGCCTATTCCAGTGTCTAACCTCTACGCAGCTGCTGCTCCAGTGTCTAGCCTCTACGCTGCTGCTGCTTCAGTGTCTAGCCTAATCCAGTGTCTAACCTCTACGCTGCTGCGGCTTCAGTGTCTAGCCTAATCCAGTGTCTAACCTCTACGCAGCTGCGGCTCCAGTGTCTAACCTCTACGCTGCTGCGGCTTCAGTGTCTAGCCTAATCCAGTGTCTAACCTCTACGCTGCTGCGGCTTCAGTGTCTAGCCTAATGCAGTGTATAACCTCTACGCTGCTGCTGCTTCAGTGTATAACCTCTACGCTGCTGCTGCTTCAGTATATAACCTCTACGCTGCTGCTGCTTCAGTATATAACCTCTACGCTGCTGCGGCTCCAGTGTCTAACCTAATCCAGTGTCTAGCCTCTACAAAGCTGCGGCTCCAGTGTCTAACCTCTACGCTGCTGCGGCTCCAGTGTCTAACCTAATCCAGTGTCTAACCTCTACGCTGCTGCGGCTCCAGTGTCTAACCTAATCCAGTGTCTAGCCTCTACGAAGCTGCGGCTCCAGTGTCTAGCCTCTACGAAGCTGCGGCTCCAGTGTCTAGCCTCTACGCTGCTGCGGCTCCAGTGTCTAACCTCTACGCTGCTGCGGCTCCAGTGTCTAGCCTCTACGAAGCTGCGGCTCCAGTGTCTAGCCTCTACGAAGCTGCGGCTCCAGTGTCTAGCCTCTACACTGCTGCGGCTTCAGTGTCTAGCCTAATCCAGTGTCTAGCCTCTACGAAGCTGCGGCTCCAGTGTCTAGCCTCTACGCTGCTGCGGCTTCAGTGTCTAGCCTAATCCAGTGTCTAGCCTCTACGAAGCTGCGGCTCCAGTGTCTAGCCTCTACGAAGCTGCGGCTCCAGTGTCTAACCTCTTCGCTGCTGCGGCTTCAGTGTCTAGCCTAATCCAGTGTCTAGCCTCTACGAGGCTGCGGCTCCAGTGTCTAGCCTCTACGAAGCTGCGGCTCCAGTGTCTAGCTTAATCCAGTGTCTAGCCTAATCCAGTGTCTAGCCTAATCCAGTGTCTAGCCTCTACGCTGCTGCGGCTCCAGTGTCTAGCCTCTACGCTGCTGCTGCTTCAGTCTCTAGCCTAATCCATTGTCTAGCCTCTACGCTGTTGCGGCTTCAGTGTCTAGCCTAATCCAGTGTCTAGCCTCTACGCTGCTGCGGCTCCAGTGTCTAGCCTCTACGCTGCTGCGGCTCCAGTGTCTAGCCTCTACGCTGCTGCGGCTTCAGTGTCTAGCCTAATCCAGTGTCTAGCCTCTACGCTGCTGCGGCTCCAGTGTCTAGTCTCTACGCTGCTGCGGCTTCAGTGTCTAGCCTAATCCAGTTTCTAGCCTCTACGCTGCTGTGGCTTCAGTATATAACCTCTACGCTGCTGTGGCTTCAGTATATAACCTCTACGCTGCTGCGGCTCCAGTGTCTAGCCTCTACGCTGCTGCGGCTTCAGTGTCTAGCCTAATCCAGTGTCTAGCGTAATCCAGTTTCTAGCCTAATCCAGTGTCTAGCCTCTACGCTGCTGCTGCTTCAGTGTCTAGCCTAATCCAGTGTCTAGCCTCTACGCTGCTGCGGCTCCAGTGTCTAGCCTAATCCAGTGTCTAGCCTCTACGCTGCTGCTGCTTCAGTGTCTAGCCTAATCCAGTGTCTAGCCTCTACGAAGCTGCGGCTCCAGTGTCTAGCCTCTACGCTGCTGCGGCTTCAGTGTCTAGCCTAATCCAGTGTCTAGCCTCTACGAAGCTGCGGCTCCAGTGTCTAGCCTCTACGCTGCTGCGGCTTCAGTGTCTAGCCTAATCCAGTGTCTAGCCTCTACGAAGCTGCGGCTCCAGTGTCTAGCCTCTACGAAGCTGCGGCTCCAGTGTCTAGTCTAATCCAGTGTCTAGCCTAATCCAGTGTCTAGCCTAATCCAATGTCTAGCCTCTACGCTGCTGCGGCTCCAGTGTCTAGCCTCTACGCTGCTGCTGCTTCAGTGTCTAGCCTAATCCAGTGTCTAGCCTCTACGCTGCTGCTGCTTCAGTGTCTAGCCTAATCCAGTGTCTAGCCTCTACGCTGCTGCGGCTCCAGTGTCTAGCCTCTACGCTGCCTGCGGCTCCAGTGTCTAGCCTCTACGCTGCTGCTGCTTCAGTGTCTAGCCTAATCCAGTGTCTGCCACATGGCGTTGAGACATAATGACGTCATCGGAATGGGCGGTGGAAACTCCGTACATGATTTTCCACCGCCCATTCCGATGACGTCATTCCGCCCACACTATCCATTTTTGAATTAATTTACTCATTATTAAATAATAGGCACCTCATTTATCAACAATAACACATTCCCAACAATAACATATACTGGCCTTTTTCAGGTTCTCGTGTCCGTAAATATAATGCTCGATAATTTACATCCTATATGTTAACGACGATATGCCAAGGGAAGGAATTGTATAAGGAAGTAGACCGCTCCTTGCTTGTACGAAAGTACAATGAATTTGTACAAACCCGAACCAACGCGGTTCGTAACCAATTTCTGAGAAACGTGATTGGCTTGGGTGTTTTCGACGATACTTGAGTTATAGCAGCTGAATGCTGTGGGTACTGGAACGCTTAATGTCCACAATGGAGTATAGCAGTCGTAAAGTTTAGCGTGAAAACGAATGGTATCACGCCCAATAAGAACCATGTCACTCCGTATAACGTTCCGATGTGTAACCGCTGAAGTGTAAAGTGAGTAGCCTCCTGACGTGTGTAGTGTATCCGTGTACAGTCAATCAGTGTCCAAACGTTACCGTTGTCCGTAGATGTCGACGTAATGAGTTAATGTTCGGTCCCGACTGACCGAGTTGAATTCTTCAAATGTAACGAAATCCTCTGTGATTTCAAAATAGTATGTCCTAGTGTACGTGTACGTGTCGTCTTGAAGTGAGAGTTGTTGTCCGGTATGTGGGTAATGGTGTTGTAATGTCCTCCATCCCGTAAGTAGTATCTTCAAGTATAAACTAATATCGGTATTCTGTGTAGAAGTGTTGCTTCAATGTCCTGGCGTCAGGGTATCAGAGTAAGAGTATATATAATAAGTCCTGACGTGATATCTAACGTGTAGCGACCAATTGGATGTCACACCTAAACTTCCTTGAGAGATGACAATCTATGTGGCGAAGGTAATCTTCATGGTAGTGTATAGCATCCTCCAACATCCGACGTCAGCAAGTTTTCAGACATGTATAATAAATAATGTCTATAGACGTATCGAATGTCCTTTGCGCCGATAGTGAATTTATGACAGAGTGTCGGCATCAAATATAATCGTGTGTGGTGTCAAAATCTTTTGGCGTTTTAAACAACCAAGTCAAAACTGTTAGTAATGTTCGTAAAATAACGAATGTCTTTCTGATAGAGTAAACTATACTTGCAGATCGGTAGTACACTCCATCCTATGTGGAACAGTCCAACGATAAATGTGATAATAATCTTGAATCATGACGAACTTCATAAATTCCGCAGATTGTTTAGCATAAAGTCACTTTTGAGCAGTTGCAATCAAATTCGTGAGCAAATCATCAATTCTCGAATGTACAGTGTCCATTGCTGTGTTATCGTACAATATTGTGGTGTAGACTTGTGGCAGTGCAGTGTTTCTTTAGATCTTATGGCCTACTCACATCGACATAAGTTCCTTTTCAATGTCGACCATGGTGTCGATTGTTTCGCATTATCTCTTATGTACCACCATCTTCTTTTCTCACGTAGACTTATAGTTGTAACCTGTATATTCTTTAAAATAAATAATGTTCTTAAATAAGTTACACTATTACTCAATGTTCGTTGTTTCTAATATTTCATAGCGCTGTGGTGTGTTCAATAAGGTGGAATGTTTTTGCGCATCTGGTGCAAACTTGATATGATTAATAGATCGCACTTCTTGAACATGATTGAGTTATTATGTATTAATTTTGTACGTACTTACAGTTTTTATGATGTTTTAATTTCACCTGTTATTACTTTATCACAAAATGCTTTTTCACTTCATTTATTCTGGGTGTTCTTCCGGCATTTTGGTGACGCGGGTTTTCATGTGCTCCTTCTTTCTTTCTGTGTAGCACGGTGTGGAACTGTGCCGCTGGTAGCGTAATTCCTTTATGTTCAGCTATGGAAACTGGCGGGAATTTATGTTGATCAACAAACGGTGTCCAGAAACGACCCCCACATGTCTCAATGTGCCTGTCCGCTAAACGCAACTGGAGCAAACACAAAAAGCATCATCGAAAAATCGGAACTTGGTAACAGAACTTCAGAACAGCATACTCAAGTGAAGCGAACGATTTTCCAGACGTTTATTTCCGCCACTGGTACAAGGATTAAACTCTGGCAGAAAAGCAGGCTGATCCCTAACCACAGGATCGGCACCTACTCACATACATCCACCCTTGAGCTCCCAATCCAGCTCGTCGCCCTTGAAGCCTTCCTATCCATTCTTCAGCTCAATTTCTTAGATACTAAGATTTAGTCTAGGTGGATTTCTATTCCCGATCCAATCACCGTTGTCGTCTCAATAAATTCCTTACCAGACTCCCTGCTGCCTCATCCCGAAATCACGGCATCCAGGTGTCACCTTCACATCGAGCCTTCAGAAACACATCTTGTTCGTATCACAAAGTCACAGCGTCTCCCGTTGCCGTGTTCATGACGTTCTCCACATTCTCCTTGGATTCCTCTGTTGACATCCACTTTAGTGTCTGAATGGGAAACTCCGTATATGATTTTCCACCGCCCATTCCGATGACGTCATTATGTCTAAACGCCATGTGGCAGTGTCTAGCCTCTACGAAGCTGCGGCTCCAGTGTCTAGCCTAATCCAGTGTCTAGCCTCTACGAAGCTGCGGCTCCAGTGTCTAGCCTCTACGCTGCTGCTGCTTCAGTGTCTAGCCTAATCCAGTGTCTAGCCTCTACGAAGCTGCGGCTCCAGTGTCTAGCCTAATCCAGTGTCTAGCCTCTACGAATCTGCGGCTCCAGTGTCTAGCCTAATCCAGTGTCTCGCCTCTACGAAGCTGCGGCTCCAGTGTCTAGCCTCTACGCTGCTGCTGCTTCAGTGTCTAGCCTAATCCAGTGTCTAGCCTCTACGAAGCTGCGGCTCCAGTGTCTAGCCTAATCCAGTGTCTAGCCTCTACGAAGCTGCGGCTCCAGTGTCTAGCCTCTACGCTGCTGCTGCTTCAGTGTCTAGCCTAATCCAGTGTCTAGCCTCTACGAAGCTGCGGCTCCAGTGTCTAGCCTAATCCAGTGTCTAGCCTCTACGAAGCTGCGGCTCCAGTGTCTAGCCTAATCCAGTGTCTAGCCTCTACGAAGCTGCGGCTCCAGTGTCTAGCCTCTACGCTGCTGCTGCTTCAGTGTCTAGCCTAATCCAGTGTCTAGCCTCTACGAAGCTGCGGCTCCAGTGTCTAGCCTAATCCAGTGTCTAGCCTAATCCAGTGTCTAGCCTCTACGAAGCTGCGGCTCCAGTGTCTAACCTCTACGAAGCTGCGGCTCCAGTGTCTAGCCTAATCCAGTGTCTAGCCTCTACGAAGCTGCGGCTCCAGTGTCTAGCCTAATCCAGTGTCTAGCCTCTACGAAGCTGCGGCTCCAGTTTCTAGCCTCTACGAAGCTGCGGCTCCAGTGTCTAACCTAATCCAGTGTCTAGCCTCTACGAAGCTGCGGCTCCAGTGTCTAACCTCTACGAAGCTGCGGCTCCAGTGTCTAACCTCTACGAAGCTGCGGCTCCAGTGTCTAACCTCTACGAAGCTGCGGCTCCAGTGTCTAGCCTCTACGAAGCTGCAGCTCCAGTGTCTAGCCTCTACGAAGCTGCGGCTCCAGTGTCTAGCCTAATCCAGTGTCTAACCTCTACGAAGCTGCGGCTCCAGTGTCTAACCTCTACGAAGCTGCGGCTCCAGTGTCTAACCTCTACGAAGCTGCGGCTCCAGTGTCTAACCTCTACGAAGCTGCGGCTCCAGTGTCTAGCCTCTACGAAGCTGCAGCTCCAGTGTCTAGCCTAATCCAGTGTCTAGCCTCTACGAAGCTGCGGCTCCAGTGTCTAGCCTAATCCAGTGTCTAGCCTCTACGAAGCTGCGGCTCCAGTGTCTAGCCTCTACGCTGCTGCTGCTTCAGTGTCTAGCCTAATCCAGTGTCTAGCCTCTACGAAGCTGCGGCTCCAGTGTCTAGCCTAATCCAGTGTCTAGCCTCTACGAATCTGCGGCTCCAGTGTCTAGCCTAATCCAGTGTCTCGCCTCTACGAAGCTGCGGCTCCAGTGTCTAGCCTCTACGCTGCTGCTGCTTCAGTGTCTAGCCTAATCCAGTGTCTAGCCTCTACGAAGCTGCGGCTCCAGTGTCTAGCCTAATCCAGTGTCTAGCCTCTACGAAGCTGCGGCTCCAGTGTCTAGCCTCTACGCTGCTGCTGCTTCAGTGTCTAGCCTAATCCAGTGTCTAGCCTCTACGAAGCTGCGGCTCCAGTGTCTAGCCTAATCCAGTGTCTAGCCTCTACGAAGCTGCGGCTCCAGTGTCTAGCCTAATCCAGTGTCTAGCCTCTACGAAGCTGCGGCTCCAGTGTCTAGCCTCTACGCTGCTGCTGCTTCAGTGTCTAGCCTAATCCAGTGTCTAGCCTCTACGAAGCTGCGGCTCCAGTGTCTAGCCTAATCCAGTGTCTAGCCTAATCCAGTGTCTAGCCTCTACGAAGCTGCGGCTCCAGTGTCTAGCCTAATCCAGTGTCTAGCCTCTACGAAGCTGCGGCTCCAGTGTCTAACCTCTACGAAGCTGCGGCTCCAGTGTCTAGCCTAATCCAGTGTCTAGCCTCTACGAAGCTGCGGCTCCAGTGTCTAGCCTAATCCAGTGTCTAGCCTCTACGAAGCTGCGGCTCCAGTTTCTAGCCTCTACGAAGCTGCGGCTCCAGTGTCTAACCTAATCCAGTGTCTAGCCTCTACGAAGCTGCGGCTCCAGTGTCTAACCTCTACGAAGCTGCGGCTCCAGTGTCTAACCTCTACGAAGCTGCGGCTCCAGTGTCTAACCTCTACGAAGCTGCGGCTCCAGTGTCTAGCCTCTACGAAGCTGCAGCTCCAGTGTCTAGCCTCTACGAAGCTGCGGCTCCAGTGTCTAGCCTAATCCAGTGTCTAACCTCTACGAAGCTGCGGCTCCAGTGTCTAACCTCTACGAAGCTGCGGCTCCAGTGTCTAACCTCTACGAAGCTGCGGCTCCAGTGTCTAACCTCTACGAAGCTGCGGCTCCAGTGTCTAGCCTCTACGAAGCTGCAGCTCCAGTGTCTAGCCTAATCCAGTGTCTAGCCTCTACGAAGCTGCGGCTCCAGTGTCTAGCCTAATCCAGTGTCTAACCTCTACGAAGCTGCGGCTCCAGTGTCTAACCTCTACGAAGCTGCGGCTCCAGTGTCTAACCTCTACGAAGCTGCGGCTCCAGTGTCTAACCTCTACGAAGCTGCGGCTCCAGTGTCTAGCCTCTACGAAGCTGCAGCTCCAGTGTCTAACCTAATCCAGTGTCTAGCCTTTACGAAGCTGCGGCTCCAGTGTCTAGCCTCTACGCTGCTGTGGCTCCAGTGTCTAGCCTCTACGCTGCTGCGGCTCCAGTGTCTAGCCTCTACGAAGCTGCGGCTCCAGTGTCTAGCCTCTACGCAGCTGCGGCTTCCTCATGTTACTACTCATTCATTCAGTAGCATGTCCTTTGCAGAACCTCGCTCCCATAATAAATAACCTTCCGGTAAATTTCCCGGTCATAAGCAAGATGACCCGCATCCGATACACACATCTGGAGATCTTCCGCCACATCCTTCACCCGTCTTCTCTTTGGCCTGCCTCTTCCTCTCTTCCCAGGCATATACCCATCCATTATTGTTCTCTTCGAACTTTCATGACGTTTCAAACGACAAAAATATTTAAATTTTCTTTGTTTCATCGCCTTTAATAGCCAACCTTCTCCAATATTCAGCTCTTGAAGTATGCATGCATTTGTTATTTTCTGTATCCAAGATATTCTTAGAACCCGTCTATAACATGTATATTCAAAGGTATTGGATGCGCTGTTCAGCTTGCTTAGTAAGTGCCCAGGTCTTTCATGGTTGTTAGGGTTTCTATACTCATGTTACTATACTAAAGCAAATGAGATTCGGTAGCCAGCTCTCTTCCACGACACCTTCGTTCTTAGAACATTACTGGATACTTCTGACTAGATATCATGTGTGCTGATACTGTACTGAGCCGTGCATGCTGTAGGGCATGAATCTTGGAATATGGAAGAACAAATTAGGAGGAGCTTGGCGACAATGTGGTTGTGGTATCTGAAGCGAATCGAACAGAGAATAGCCAGAGTAACTAACAATGATGTGTATATGTCTGGAAGAGACTAGGTTAAAATACAAGTGGGTCGTCTCCATTGCACCGGGTTTTATCCTATATGGCTCGGTCTCTTTCATCAGAGCGTTCTCCCCAGCGCACGAACTCCTTAGCTCCAGCGACTACCCTCATGAAGCCCTGAGAAAATTGCATTCGTGAACCGAATGACGTAGCCCAGAATCTACCCCACAACCTTCGGAGTGCGAGGCAGGCGGCGTGACCGCCGCTTAGTCACGGAGACTTCATGAAAGATACTAATGACAGTAAAACAGTTTATGAAACAAACGTAAAACAGTATACGAAACAAAAGTAAACAAGTATACAAAACAAAATTAAAACCGTATACAAAACAAACATAAAACAGTATACGAAACAAAAGTAAAACAGTTTACAGACCAAAAGTAAAACAGTATATGAAACACAAATTAAAACAGTTTACGAAACAAAAGTAAAACAGTATACGAAACAAAATTAAAACAGCTTATGAAACAAAAGAAAAACAGTATAAGAAACAGAAAGTAAAACAGGTTACGAAACAAAAGTAAATCAGTATACGAAACAAAATAAACAAACAACGCTCTTTAATTATTTACTGAGTTTGAAATATTAGAGAGCATTGTGACGACTGGGAATACAGTGACACGTATGGCAAAGGCGTCGTGTCTCTCCACAGATCTCGGCCCTTGGTCTTTTCTTTGGGTGATAATCCTTCTGGTCATGTCTGAGACCACCAGGAATCCGTTCTCTCAGTCTACGCCTGCGTTTTTACAGATGATCTTTCCAGTCGTGGCATCAGTGGTCCTGGTTCCACCATGACCTCTGGCAGGATGATTTTCTCCGACCATAACCGCCCTGGGTCGACTCAGCCTCACACGCTGAGTACTGGAAAATGTTCAAAATCGATAGCATCTGTTGGATATTTTCCTAGGACATGCTGTTGTGATGGGAAACAAGCAGGTGGACAGATTGGCTGTGTCTGCATAGTGGAGAGGGGTATTGGTGCATGATAAGATCGACGTAATCGGGGCCCTTTGGATTGATTGATTGATTGATTGATTGATTGATTGATTGATTGATTGAGTGAGTGAGTGATTGATTTAGGAACCGACGTCACAGCATTCGGGACATTCCCATAAGCACTCCGTCCCCATCCGTGTGTATGGTGCGGGAATCACGACCTGGAGAGAACGGTGCTGAGAATGGTAACCAGATTATCTGGCCGATATTCAGGACTCCGAGGAAAGGCCAGACAGACATATAAACAGACTACTACTGGTATAATTAGTGTTGCTACTCTTCGTTGGCTGTTGAAGATGATGACGGAACGCGAATGGGAATGTGCCGTGCGTTATGATGTCGGTTCTTGACCAACTCAACTTTCATAATTTTTTGGTAACTATCTGGGAAGGAAAAAGTCGACGAAAACAAAACTGAATTCCTCACCTCATAATATTAATATGCACTGGAATATGTGGGGACCTAACATTGTACATTCAACGTAATTATCTCCAACGACTAACTTTGCCTATGTAACAACCTCTTCTCCTCTTGTTCCCAAGTACTTAATGCTCTGTTCATTTTTTTTTTTTTTTTTGTCGTTTACATTTGGATATATTGAGTTTTTGCTTTAAAAAAAAATATTGGTTGGCTTGGTCTGCACAGTTGCATGATAAGACAGACGTGATCGGGGCCCTTTGGGACCGTGTGTGTAGTGCGGGGGGAAAAAAAGATCATCTGAGTTGTATAGCTTGTCATGCGTCGAAGTACACTTGTTCCAGCAGCGAGGCACTGTCGTTATTTGGAGGTGACAGGTTCAGATCCGGGCTGGTAACTACAGCTTTCAATGTTTATGTTGTCTAGTGCGTCCTCTAGTCTCTACTTCTTTCCACTACTTCTGTGAGAGCCACACAATACATGTGTGTTTATTTATGACCTGTCATAAATATATGTACTTGCATAAATCTATTGCACGGGTATTGTCAATCATTCGCGTACTTGAACAGCGGGAACGCCTCAACATAATAAGAACATAGATTAAGATAAACACATTGGTTCCTTGTCAACATGTTGCGTTCTCGTTACTAAGGGGCCAACACTTGCGCAATGAAGCCAGCTCACACGGCTACAACTTGTTACTATAATGAAGCGTTGTCTTTGGGAGGCGGTAGGTTCTATTCCTGCTGTGGTCACTATAGTTTTCCAATGTTATGTTGCGTATTCTCTAATCTTTATTTCTTTCCTCTATTTATATGAATGCTAATCAGTAACTGTGTGTTTATTTCTCAAACTAGTTCTAGGGTTATCCAAACACAGATATTTCTCAAGCTAGTTCTAAGGTTATCCAAACACTGATAATTCTCAAGCTAGTTCTAGGGTTATCCAAACACTGATATTTCTGCTGAATCAAAATAAAGTATTCCTTCAGTACATTTAAAAACAGAAGCCACAAACAATATGTTGCACGATTTATTGCCTTTTATATTTGACTGCATAGCGGTTCTAGAAAAACTGGGAATGAAAAGAGAGTTGATGAAAGAAATAAAAAAAAGATAAGTGAAATATTTTGGCCTGATAATAATACTCTTATAAAAACCACACTGGAGGGCAAGGTTGAGAACAAGCGAGCAAGAGGTAGACAATGATACAAGTGGGAAGATAACATCAAGAGATGGGCGAACACCAATCTGACAGAATGTACAGTCAATGAGAGAGAGAGAGAGAGAGAGAGAGAGAGAGAGAGAGAGAGAGAGAGAGAGAGAGAGAGAGAGAGAGAGAGAGAGAGAGAGAGAGTGAGAGAGAGAGAGAGAGAGAGAGTTGGGGATCCATTCATTATGAAGACGACACTTTATAGATTGATTGATATTTGACTGGTGATTCGTTGGGTGATCAGTTAATTGCCTTAGCAAATAGGCCGACCCAGCCAGTTTTTATGCAAATAGAAAAAGTTATTGTTATATTTGAAATTACCATGGGATAACAAATGCGCCACATTGGAACAATGCCTGTGACTATGTTTTAATTGTTTCAGCTGAAGTATTGCTTATTTATTCACGTCATATGATATATAACTCGGTAGTATGCACTTGAAGATATGCAATGAAATATGCAGGCAATAAATTCACGCAACATATTGTTTGTCGTTTCTGTATTTACAAATAAATAAATAAGCCAGTCTCGTCTTTTATATACATGTTTCTCATAAAATAGAGCCGGTACTACACAGGATATGTCAGTATGGTTGTTATTTGGCCTGTGATTGGTCAAAAAAAAACTTAAACCGACTGTGATATTTCATTGGTTAGAGAGCAAATATTATATATATATATATATTGATGAGGACACATTTTTGAGTTAGGATGTCAGGTGGCCGTGAGTCGCTCTACATTTTTTCTTACTACCTGACAGGTGTGAATACTGGTGTGTTCACCCATGCCCCCCTTTACCATATGTTCAGAACGTCATACCCCCCCCCCCCACCCTGTCGAATTTCCTCCCTATAAATCCCCCCCCCCCCAATCCTTACACAGTATACATAAAAATGGAAGCTAAATTTAATAACACATACTAGACCAAGTCTAGACATCTACATAAAACGTCATTTGCGGGTTTTACGGTATAAAACGAATTTCATTAGGGCGAGAAGTACAAAACCGTAAAATTTAGATGGACAAACAAAATCAAGTATCTGGTTCTTGTATTAATGCGATCTTGAAATAATCTTAATTCCCCCCCCCCCTCCCTGGAAACCCTAAATTCCCCCCTGGGGAGGAATTCCCCACCGGCTGAGAACCACTGCTCTAGAGCGGCCAGTAAGCATCAACATCGAACCCTCCCCCACTGCACCCAGGCTATTGTCAGCGTGTCTAAACCGTTACACTAACCCCGCTGCTAATACGTCTTAAGACATGTAATGCGATTCTGTCCTTGTTTTGTCTTATTTTTATTTTAAAGTTAGTTGCATTTCCTTTTCAGGACGTAACAGTTAACCCCAGCATTGTTAGGCTGTTCGTGATTTCTTTGGCAAGTTTACGTTCATTAGTTTGCCATTGCTTTCTGAACGACCTGTACTCATTCCATTTTATAAAAACTAACGCGACGCGATCCGCTGCCGAATCTCGCTAAGCTGTGTTTCGAACGCGGTATGCGAAATTACGAACTACGTCCGTAACCCTTCGCCATAGAGCCGGCTTACTTCTATGAGTGACCATCAATACCTTTGCATTATACCCATGTTTGTCTTCTTCTTCTTCAGCGTTCCGAGCCATTGAGGTTCTTTGCTGCAGATACAATCCGTCTCCATTCGTCTCTCTAGTTGACCTTCTCTTGCCAGTCATTGATTCCAAGTGCTTGTAGGTCTGTATATATATTATCTCTCCACCGTCTTCTTGGTCTACCTCGGGGTCTACGGTCATTTATTTCCTGAGTGTAAGCGAGTTTTGTTTCCCTATTATCTTCCATTCTTTCTATATGCCCCAGCCATTGTAGTCTATTAGCCTTCATGATACCAGTGATTAGCGGGGACTTAAACAGATCATAAATGTCTTTGTTACTTCTTCTTTTCCACTCTCCACTTTGTGTATCCCTAATGGGTCCAAAGATGCGTCTTAAAACTTTGTTCTCAAAGGTTTGTAACAAGGCTTCGTCTCCTTTCGTTGTACTCCAGGTTTCAGAGCCATACAGCACAACTGGTCTGATCAGTGTTTTGTATATTGTGATCTTGGTGTTACGAGATAGCGCATTTGATTTTAGTAGATGTTGTAGTGCATAGTATATCTTATTTCCAGAATTGATTCTAGTTTGTATTTCTTCCCTTATGATGTTGGAGCAGTTGAAGATTGTACCCAGGTATTTGTATGTTTCCTGTTCTTTTAATGGTCATATTATCTATTTGTATGTGGCCAGAGTTTTTAGCCATTCCTTCTCTTGAAATTACCATATATTCTGTCTTATCTTGGTTGATAACCAGCCCCATCTGTTGGGCTTTTTCCTTTAAGTGAGTCAATATTTCCAATGTCTTTTGTTCATTTTCCACTATAATATCTATATCATCTGCATAACCAAGCAGCTTGGATGTTCCTCCAATATCACATTCCTCCTTTACCCTCCTTACAACTTTCTCTAGAGCCAGATTGAAGAGTAGCGGCGATAGTGCATCACCCTGTTTCAAGCCAGATGTTATTTGGAAAGGGTCTGATTTCCTGCCTTTATATGTTACTATATTATAAGTATCTTCCATGCATAGTCTGGTCATGTTGATTAACTTCCTTGGTATTCCAAATTCCCGCATAGCATTCCATAGACTATTCCTATGGACACTATCATAAGCCTTTTTTAAAATCCACAAAAATGTTATGGAGATCTCTTTTATATTCCCAATTTTTCTCGGCTATTTGTCGTAAGATAAATATCTGATCTATTGTTGATCTGTTTTGTCTAAAACCCGCCTGGTAGTCACCTAATATGTCTTCTGAATATGGTTTTAGTCTATTTAGTAATACTGCGGATAGTATCTTATAGCTTATGGACAGTAGTGATATTCCTCTATAATTTTCACATTGGAACTTGTCTCCTTTCTTAAAGATAGGTATCAATAATGACTCTTTCCAGTCATGGGGTAATTCTTCTGTCCTCCAGATTTTTATTATTAGTTCGTATAGCTTTAGATGTAATGCATGGCCACCCGCCTTTATAAATTCAGCAGCAATTCCATCAGCCCCAGTTGCCTTATTGTTTTTAAGTCGTGTGATTACATATAGGATTTCTTCAAATGCAGGTTCTTCAATTTGTGGTTCACACGTTAGAACCTCTTCCTGTGGGAAAGTGTTACTTGGAGCTTCACAATTTAGTAATTCAACAAAGTATTCTTTCCATGTGTTGCACATTTCCTCATTGGTATTTATCATATTCCCATTTTTGTCTTTTAAACCATATGTGTTGTGTTGGTGCCCTCGTTTCATTGACTTCAGTTCTTTAAAAAACTTTCTGGATTCGTTTTTCTGGTGATTAGTTTCCATATCTTTGATTATATTACTCATATATTCTCGCTTCTGCTGTCGAACTATTTTTGTAGCCTCTTTACATTCATTTCTATATTGCTCTTCCTTTTGGATGTTGTTGATGTCATTTAGCCATAGCTGTCTGGCATTCTTTTTCCTAATGACTGCTTCTTCACATTTTGGATTGAACCATCTGTTCTTTCTATGCGTGGTTAACACACCGAGACATTCTTCTGCGGTAGATTGAATTGTATTCTTGATGTTCAACCAAGTTTGGTCAACGCTTTCCTCCAACGGGTTTTGTAGAATTTCAAGTTTACATTTTATTTCATCTGCAAATTTCTCTTTGACTGTAATTTCTTGTAGTTTTTCTCTGTTATATGTTGGGTGTAACCTTTGTAGTTTAGCATAGAAAGCTCTCTTAAGTTTTATTTTAAATTTTGCCCCAACGAGGAAGTGGTCGCTGTGGCACTCAGCTCCTCTATAGCTTCTAACTTGTTGTATGTTTGATGCATTTTTGTTGTTAATTAAAATGTGATCTATTTGATTATAGGTTCTCTTGTCACATGATTTCCAAGTTTGTTTATGTATATCCTTTCTTTGCAGTCTGGTACTGCTGATCTGCAGTCCTTTGGCTTCTGCTAGGTTGATGACTCTCCATCCATTATCATTTGAAGTTGTATGTAGGCTTTCCATACCGGCAACTTTTTTATGAGTTTGCTCTCTACCTATTTTTGCGTTGAAGTCTCCCAGCACAATCAGGATGTCCTGTTTGGGGGTTTCTTCTATGACATCTTCCAGATCATTATAAAAGTCTTCTTTAATATCATCTTCTTTCTCTTCAGTAGGTGCATGTACATTAATCATCGTTATATTTTTCCATTTACCTTTTATTCGTAATTTACTAATCCTATCATTAACAGCTTTAAAGTTTAGAACGTTCCCCCATAACTCTTTTTTGATGACAAATCCTGTTCCTAATTCATGTTTATTTTGGGTGTTTCCTCCATATATTATAATCATTCCATTTTGCTCTAAAGTACCCTCTCCTGGCCACCTTATTTCTTGAATTGCTGTTATATCCATTTTATACTCAACCAGCTCCCGGGTTAATTCTTCGGCCGCTCCAGCTCGATATAGTGTCCGTACATTCCATGTTCCAAATCTCAAAAGTCCTTTAACGTTCCAAGGTCGATGTCCAAATAAGTCAGTCCGAATTCGAGGCTCATGTATCTGTTTCGTAACAAAATGGTTTTTACAAAGGTGGGGATGTTAACCCCACGCTTCAACCCCCAACCTGGAGGACCAGGGTGTTTCTCTTTGTCTGTTCTCTACCCTTTGACCTGTCCGGCTTGGGAGGCCCTGCTGGTAGCTACGCTACCGCCGGCATAGCTCTCAGGGTCATTGAGAAACTCAAGCTCCCCCACCACGACAAGGTGGAAACACCATCGGTGAAGATACCCATTGAATTACTTAGGACACAAACATACCCATGTTTGTGTCCTAAGTAATTCAATGACCGTCATCCGAAGGGTCCTGGTCGGGTCTGTATGCAAACAGTATGCACGCTGCGGAGGTCTGCTGTCGTAAGCAGCGTCATCTTCGAACCAGAACCTGCGGGATTTGAGGGAAATGAACGAGCTGGAAAACTTGCTGGCTCTGCATCCCTTGCAGATTGTCAACCATAGATCGTGCTGATATTATTAATGCCCTCGGAGGAGCGCAAGTGGGAGCCTAAAAGCGTATCCTGGTGCGAGGAAATTCAAGCTAAAGACAAAATATCGTGGCTGGGCAGACCAGGCCATAGGCCTTGGTTGGTAACAGGTCTAGGTTCGAAGCTCCGACTCGCGGACAGTTAGAGCATTGCTTTGCTGATCCGGTAGTTTCGGCAGCTTGTCTTGTTCCAGATGTTACCTTTCCTCTGGAGTAAACTAGACAGGCCGAGAGAGGGATCATGCTGCATGGGCAACACATAGTCTCTACAATTCAGCTCAGGCTTTGTGCTATGTAGAGATATAGTTGTAAGGCCTTTTTTTTTTTTTTTTGAAGCACACTGTAACAAACTATCGTCTGTCAAGACGGCAAGGTGAGAGTCAGTATTAATGACCTTAGATAGATGACGAGATAGGAAGACTTTGACGCCAGTGAATCCACATCGTTGTCTAAATGTGAGACATGGGAGTAAGAACTGACACGGCCAGACACGAGAGGTACATCGGGAGAATGAGGGTTCTCGTCAGCCAACCCAGAACTGGCACTTTTAGCAGCCGGACGCTGATGTGTATGTTGTGGCTGGGGTAGGGGGAATCTCAGCCTATATGGACTTGTCCGGAGTGCAAGGATGTTACCCCAACAAATAACTAACTAAGCTCTGAATGTATGTCACCATACAACCTTTTTTTTAATCCTTAGCCAGATAACTAATTAACTCAACTCCGAATGTATTTACCACACAGCTATTATTAGCTGCTTTCTCGATTAATCATTCGTATAATTCTACGCGAACTTTTAGAAAGATAAATACTTCTATATGTCTACTAGCCTGAGGTGGCCATTGAGTATCATAGCAACCATCCAACCAATCGTCCGAGCTGTAAATCTGTCAAATGTTAAACACTGATTGTTTCAGCAATTAAGGTAGACATTTAAGTAAGCTGTGACATGGCCAGGACATGATTAGACAGGGCCCAGACGTCATAAATCGGCGAAATAGGTCGGCGTCTCTTATCAAATGTGCACCAGGTGGCCCGCAGGAATCAAGGTCAGACATTTTGAGGTGGGTCTGTTTCAAGCGGGTCAATGAAAAGTGTATTAAACGCTGAAAATAGCAAATAAACAAGATTGTAAATTCGTGGAGTTATTATCTATGGCGTTGCTACAAACACAAACACTTGGGGTCGCGTATTGACGCAGATAGCCTAGATACACAAGATAACGGTGCTGTATCTATGCGCCTATTGATAGGTAAATATTGTGTCGTGCTGGCAGTAACAGTACAACTGTAAGATCCTTTTCCACGTCTTGAGTTTTTTTTTGTTGGTATATGGTGCTAGTTTCATATTTCTAAAGACCAATGGGCACTCGATTGGTGATGTGGTTAACATCACACTGACCGACTTTATTTCTCAAAAATTTACTTGGTACTTACTAGGGGACATCAAATAACAACATTAAATATTTTTTTTTCTTCGTGTGTTTGAATGCATTCTGAAAAAGTACAGGACAAATTCGATGTAGTCACCGCTGTGTTCAATGAAAGTTCTCCAGCGCCGATAAAGTGCGTGGATTCCTGTAGAAACATCGACTCTAGGGTCACTATTCTGTGTGCCTGACCCAGTCGTGAACAGTCTGCCACAGAAGTCACGCCATTTTGAAACTGTCTACTCCACTCATACACTTGCTGGACTGACAGGAATGTATCACCATACTGGACCTCCATTCGCAGATGAATTTCTATAGGTTTCACCCCTTCACTGATTTAAAAAAAACGAATAATAAAACGCTGCTCCTCTATGGTGCATGTCACTACTGGGGCGGCCATCTTTAAACTTTCCTTATGGCGTCACTGTGTTTGTCTGCACCGTGAAGTCACGAGCTTAACCCTCTTTATATCCTTAACAACAATACTGACAGGTTACAAGACGATGGCACAGTTATTCTAATTTATATCACTCTTTACATCCTTAACAACAATATTGACAGGGCACAAGACAATGCATGGTTATTGTAATTTCTATCACTCTTGACATCATCTTGAAAGTTCTCCAGCGCCGATAAAGTGCTTGGATTCCTGTAGAAAAATCGACGCTAGGGTCACTATTCTGTGTGCCTGACCCAGTCGTGAACAGTCTGTCATGGAAATCACTCTTGACAACAATATTGACAGATTACCAGGCTTGTCCATGGGACACATTTTTCAGTCCCATTCCCATCCCATCCCACGGTCATTTTGCCTGTCCCATCCTATGGGATTCCCATGGGATTCCCCTGATAATACTAATATTATAATACTTTATATATATATATATATATATATATATATATATATATATATATATATATATATATATATATATATATATATATATATATATATATATATATATATATATATATATATATATATATATATATATATATATATATATATATATATATATATATATATATATATATATATATATATATATATATATATATATATATATATATATATATATATATATATATATATATTATATATATATATATATATAATATATATATATATATATATATAAAGTATTATAATATTAGTATTATCAGGGGAATCCCATGGGAATCCCATAGGATGGGACAGGCAAAATGACCGTGGGATGGGATGGGAATGGACTGAAAAATGTGTCCCATGGACAAGCCTGGTAATCTGTCAATATTGTTGTCAAGAGTGATTTCCATGACAGACTGTTCACGACTGGGTCAGGCACACAGAATAGTGACCCTAGCGTCGATTTTTCTACAGGAATCCAAGCACTTTATCGGCGCTGGAGAACTTTCAAGATGATGTCAAGAGTGATAGAAATTACAATAACCATGCATTGTCTTATGCCCTGTCAATATTGTTGTTAAGGATGTAAAGAGTGATATAAATTACAATAACTGTGCCATCGTCTTGTAACCTGTCAGTATTGTTGTTAAGGATATAAAGAGGGTTAAGCTCGTGACTTCACGGTGCAGACAAACACAGTGACGCCATAAGGAAAGTTTAAAGATGGCCGCCCCAGTAGTGACATGCACCATAGAGGAGCAGCGTTTTATTATTCGTTTTTTTTAAATCAGTGAAGGGGTGAAACCTGTAGAAATTCATCGGCGAATGAAGGTCCAGTATGGTGATGCATTCCTGTCAGTCCAGCAAGTGTATGAGTGGAGTAGACAGTTTCAAAAATGGCGTGACTTCTGTGGCAGACTGTTCACGACTGGGTCAGGCACACAGAATAGTGACCCTAGAGTCGATGTTTCTACAGGAATCCACGCACTTTATCGGCGCTGGAGAACTTTCATTGAACACAGCGGTGACTACATCGAATTTGTCCTGTACTTTTTCAGAATGCATTCAAACACACGAAGAAAAAAAAAATTTAATGTTGTTATTTGATGTCCCCTAGTAAGTAGCAAGTAAACTTTTGAGAAATAAAGTCGGTCAGTGTGATGTTAACCACATCACCAATCGAGTGCCCATTGGTCTTTAGAAATATGAAACTAGCACCATATACCAACAAAAAAAAACTCAAGACGTGGAAAAGGATCTTACAGTTGTACTGTTACTGCCAGCACGACACAATATTTACCTATCAATAGGCGCATAGATACAGCACCGTTATCTTGTGTATCTAGGCTATCTGCGTCAATACGCGACCCCAAGTGTTTGTGTTTGTAGCAACGCCATAGATAATAACTCCACGAATTTACAATCTTGTTTATTTGCTATTTTCAGCGTTTAATACACTTTTCATTGACCCGCTTGAAACAGACCCACCTCAAAATGTCTGACCTTGATTCCTGCGGGCCACCTGGTGCACATTTGATAAGAGACGCCGACCTATTTCGCCGATTTATGACGTCTGGGCCCTGTCTAATCATGTCCTGGCCATGTCACAGCTTACTTAAATGTCTACCTTAATTGCTGAAACAATCAGTGTTTAACATTTGACAGATTTACAGCTCGGACGATTGGTTGGATGGTTGCTATGATACTCAATGGCCACCTCAGGCTAGTAGACATATAGAAGTATTTATCTTTCTAAAAGTTCGCGTAGAATTATACGAATGATTAATCGAGAAAGCAGCTAATAATAGCTGTGTGGTAAATACATTCAGAGTTGAGTTAATTAGTTATCTGGCTAAGGATTAAAAAAAAAGGTTGTATGGTGAAATACATTCAGAGCTTAGTTAGTTATTTGTTGGGGTAACATCCTTGCACTCCGGACAAGTCCATATAGGCTGAGATTCCCCCTACCCCAGCCACAACATACACATCAGCGTCCGGCTGCTAAAAGTGCCAGTTCTGGGTTGGCTGACGAGAACCCTCATTCTCCCGATGTACCTCTCGTGTCTGGCCGTGTCAGTTCTTACTCCCATGTCTCACATTTAGACAACGATGTGGATTCACTGGCGTCAAAGTCTTCCTATCTCGTCATCTATCTAAGGTCATTAATACTGACTCTCACCTTGCCGTCTTGACAGACGATAGTTTGTTACAGTGTGCTTCAAAAATAAAAAAAAAAGGCCTTACAACTATATCTCTACATAGCACAAAGCCTGAGCTGAATTGTAGAGACTATGTGTTGCCCATGCAGCATGATCCCTCTCTCGGCCTGTCTAGTTTACTCCAGAGGAAAGGTAACATCTGGAACAAGACAAGCTGCCGAAACTACCGGATCAGCAAAGCAATGCTCTAACTGTCCGCGAGTCGGAGCTTCGAACCTAGACCTGTTTACCAACCAAGGCCTATGGCCTGGTCTGCCCAGCCACGATATTTTGTCTTTAGCTTGAATTTCCTCGCACCAGGATACGCTTTTAGGCTCCCACTTGCGCTCCTCCGAGGGCATTAATAATATCAG
Organism: Cepaea nemoralis; assembly: GCA_014155875.1. Lineage (NCBI taxonomy): Eukaryota > Metazoa > Mollusca > Gastropoda > Stylommatophora > Helicidae > Cepaea > Cepaea nemoralis. The sequence continues at coordinate 107,011 of JACEFZ010004669.1, forward strand.
CACGATCTATGGTTGACAATCTGCAAGGGATGCAGAGCCAGCAAGTTTTCCAGCTCGTTCATTTCCCTCAAATCCCGCAGGTTCTGGTTCGAAGATGACGCTGCTTACGACAGCAGACCTCCGCAGCGTGCATACTGTTTGCATACAGACCCGACCAGGACCCTTCGGATGACGGTCATTGAATTACTTAGGACACAAACATGGGTATGTTTGTGTCCTAAGTAATTCAATGGGTATCTTCACCGATGGTGTTTCCACCTTGTCGTGGTGGGGGAGCTTGAGTTTCTCAATGACCCTGAGAGCTATGCCGGCGGTAGCGTAGCTACCAGCAGGGCCTCCCAAGCCGGACAGGTCAAAGGGTAGAGAACAGACAAAGAGAAACACCCTGGTCCTCCAGGTTGGGGGTTGAAGCGTGGGGTTAACATCCCCACCTTTGTAAAAACCATTTTGTTACGAAACAGATACATGAGCCTCGAATTCGGACTGACTTATTTGGACATCGACCTTGGAACGTTAAAGGACTTTTGAGATTTGGAACATGGAATGTACGGACACTATATCGAGCTGGAGCGGCTGAAGAATTAACCCGGGAGCTGGTTGAGTATAAAATGGATATAACAGCAATTCAAGAAATAAGGTGGCCAGGAGAGGGTACATTAGAGCAAAATGGAATTATTATAATATATGGAGGAAACACCCAAAATAAACATGAACTAGGAACAGGATTTGTCATAAAAAAAGAGTTATGGGGGAACGTTTCTAAACTTTAAAGTGTTAATGATAGGATTAGTAAATTACGAATAAAAGGTAAATGGAAAAATATAACGATGATTAATGTACATGCACCTACTGAAGAGAAAGAAGATGATATTAAAGAAGACTTTTATAATGATCTGGAAGATGTCATAGAAGAAACCCCCAAACAGGACATCCTGATTGTGCTGGGAGACTTCAGCACAAAAATAGGTAGATAGCAAACTCATAAAAATGTTGCCGGTATGGAAAGCCTACATACAACTTCAAATGATAATGGATGGAGAGACATCAACCTAGCAGAAGCCAAAGGACTGCAGATCAGCAGTACCAGACTGCAAAGAAAGGATATACATAAACAAACTTGGAAATCATGTGACAAGAGAACCTATAATCAAATAGATCACATTTTAATTAACAACAAAAATGCATCAAACATACAACAAGTTAGAAGCTATAGAGGAGCTGAGTGCCACAGTGACCACTTCCTCGTTGGGGCAAAATTTAAAATAAAACTTAAGAGAGCTTTCTATGCTAAACTACAAAGGTTACACCCAACATATAACAGAGAAAAACTACAAGAAATTACAGTCAAAGAGAAATTTGCAGATGAAATAAAATGTAAACTTGAAATTCTACAAAACCCGTTGGAGGAAAGCGTTGACCAAACTTGGTTGAACATCAAGAATACAATTCAATCTACCAGCAGAAGAATGTCTCGGTGTGTTAACCACTCATAGAAAGAACAGATGGTTCAATCCAAAATGTGAAGAAGCAGTCATTAGGAAAAAGAATGCCAGACAGCTATGGCTAAATGACATCAACAACATCCAAAAGGAAGAGCAATATAGAAATGAATGTAAAGATGCTACAAAAATGCAGAAGCGAGAATATATGAGTAATATAATCAAAGATATGGAAACTAATCACCAGAAAAATGAATCCAGAAAGTTGTTTTAAAGAACTGAAGTCAATGAAACGAGGGCACCAACACAACACATATGATTTAAAAGACAAAAATGGGAATATGATAAATACCAATGAGGAAATGTGCAACACATGGAAAGAATACTTTGTTGAATTACTAAATTGTGAAGCTCCAAGTAACACTTTCCCACAGGAAGAGGTTCTAACGTGTGAACCACAAATTGAAGAACCTGCATTTGAAGAAATCCTATATGTAATCACACGACTTAAAAACAATAAGGCAAACTGGGGCTGATGGAATTGCTGCTGAATTTATAAAGGCGGGTGGCCATGCATTTAATCTAAAGCTTACGAACTAATAATACAACTTTACCCATCTGGAGAGTCATAGAACTTTAGAAAGGAGACAAGTTCC
>JACEFZ010004670.1:0-58323 GCA_014155875.1 Cepaea nemoralis
CCCTTTTCTAAAAAAAACCGATAGGGAAACTGGATACGCAAGTGGTCGTTTCCGGGCCAGTTGTCAGTTGGTTTGAAGTTGGCCAGGATAAGTCGGCCAAACTAAATTACTCTATAAACCGTAAATATAATGTGATCGTAACATTTATATAACATTTCTAATTATTCTTTATAATACACTGAATAATAAGCAAGAGGAGAGGGTGCAGCCAGGCTTTCGCCACACTATTAGTGTTGGAACTCTTCACTGGCTGCTGAGGATGGGGACGGAGCCCTTATGGGAATGCCCCGAATGCTGTGATGTCGATTCCTAAATAAATAAATCAATCAATCAATCATTTTAAATGGACTATCATGTCTTTCTGTTTGCACAAAATTGGCCTACATAGATTGATCATTATGGCCTCTGCAAACTTAACAAACGACTATTTTCAGTATGAAACAACACGCGAAAAGCCGCTGTCTCTATAAATTACATGACCGGTTTCCAAGACAAGAAGTGCAATGGACGACGCCGGAAGTTTGTAATTGTGGTGTGTCAGCCTTCCCATGATCCCATCGCTTGTGTGTAGTATCTTATCAAGCCAGCTGGGTATGCGTTCAAAAACCCTGGTGTGCAACTGCCGCTCTGTTCTGTCGATGTAGGTAGACTCGCAACCTGCATGTGAATTGATAAATGCAATTTGATGTTGCGTACAGATGGATAGATTCTTTTACTGCTGGGTGGGAATAGGTTGTGGTTCTGTACCTAATAACTGGAGTTGCAGCACATAATGTTCGGCCGACTGTAGATCTGTAGGTCCTGTAGATGTTGCATTATGTCATCCCCTCTAAAGGTTAATGGATAAGTACCTTAAGCTTAGGGACTGTAGTTACGTCTGGTATTGGTTTGGGCTGTTGGCAGTGGCGCTTTATAAATCCTGTGGAGTGCCCATTCAGGTGTAGGACATTCTTCAGAGTTTCAATTTCCTCTGTCAGTGTGTCCTGGGTGCATATCTTCCTATCACGGTCAAACAGGGTCCGTACTAAGCCCCATTTGTACTGGATAAGTGCGAAACTACGAAAATTTAAGTATTGGCCAGTCCATGTTTCTTTGCGGTACACCGATCTTTGAATTGTGCCGTCTGTTCTACGTCTCATTAGGATATCCAGGAACGACAACGCTTCGTTGTGTTCGCATATGCAGAGAAAAAATCCAGGCAATAAATCGTACAATTTATGGTTTGTGTCTTCATTATTCAATGACATAAATTATTAACTAATGAAAGAGCCTGTACAGCATCCTCTGATCTACCCCGGTTGCTGCCATAACCCTCAATGTTACCTACCAGCCCTACTAGCTTTCTCTACTAACCTTCCACATGATCCTTAAAAGACAAACACCTGTCAAAGGTGATACCAAAGTACTTCTGTTTACTCTCTCGACTAAGAGGACATCCATTCAACATAATACCTGGGACATCTGCCTTGACCATCCGGTTATCCAGGGAGTACCACACAACCGATGTCTTGTCTGGGTTTATAACGGGCTCTGCGTCCCTGCACCACTCTGCACACTATTTACTGCCCCCTGTAAGTCTTTCGCCAAACTGGCCCTGTCTCTGCCCTGTCTGTACACCAGCACATCATCTGCAAATGTCAAGATTCTACCCACACCTGGTGTCTCAATAGCTGCGATTTTGCTGGTGTAGACATTAAAGAGCATTGGGACAAGGCAGATCCCTGTGGCAACCCAGGTGTAATAGTACAAGTGTCAGAAGTCCAGGAACCCATGCGGAGTGCAACCTACGCTCATAAAGGAGCGCCGCAAACCCATCTAACAAGGCAAGGGCAGACTTCCATGTCCAACATGTATATCAACCGATCATACCTGACCCTGTTATACGCATCCTCAGTAGTATATAGGTACAAAAGGATGACCGTTTTTGAGGAGGAGGAGGACTATATAAATCAACCATTTATCGATTTCCCACCTCAATTTGAAATCTATTTTTAGCATTTATCGATTTTCCTCCTCAAAGGGCGATAACTCCTGGTATGATTATTTTAAGTGGGCGGGGTCAAGTGACTCATCAGAGGTGACGTGGTCTAGTGACTCATCATAGGTGGCGTGCGTGGTCAAGTAATTATAGGTACGACATAAAAAAATACGACATGAAACATCAATAAAGAAAACAAACGATCAAAAGAAGGTATATAATAATGTTAATAATATATATATATATAGAAGGAAAAAAAAACACATAGTAAGTGACCGCTTATAGTTAAGGGTGTGTGATGACGTGGTCAAGTGGTGGTCAAGAGGTGGTCAAGTGGTGGTCATGTGGTGGAGTAACCACTTAAATTAAAGGGGAAAGTACGTGTAGTGATGTGGTGATGGTTAAAGTGTGCGATGACGTGGTCAAGCAGTGGTCAAGTGGTCAAGTAGTGGTCAAGTGAGGAAAATTTTAGTGGAAAGTAGTTGTAATGATATGGTGATGATCGTGAGGTGGTAAATTAGTGGTCAAGCAAGGAAAATTTTAGTGGAAAGTAGTTGTAATGATATGGTGATGATTAAAGGGTGGTAAATTAGTGGTCAAGCAGTGGTCAAGCAGTGGTCAAGTGGTCGAGTGACCACTTAAATTGTCGGGGAAAGTAGTTGTAATGATATGGTGATGATTAAAGGGTGGTAAATTAGTGGTCAAGAGGTGGTCAAGCGGTGGTCAAGAGGTGGTCAAGTGGTTAAATGACCCCTTAAATTGTTGGGGAGAGTACGTGTAGTGACACGGTGATGATCAAGAGGTGGTCAAGTAGTGGTCAAGTGGTGGTCAAGCGGTGGTCAAGTGGTCAAATAACCCTAAAATTGTAGAGGAGAGTGTGTCTTGTGATGCAGTGATGATCAAAAGGTGGGCAAGTAGTGGTCAATTAGTGGTCAAGGGGTGGTCAAGTGGTCAAGTTACCCCTTAAATTGATGGGGAGAGTAAGTGTAGTGACACGATGATGATCAAGATGTGGTCAAGTAGTGGTCAAGTGGTGGTCAAGTGGTGGGCAAGTGGTCGAGTGACCACATAAATTGCAGAGGAGAGTAGGTGTAGTGACATGGTGATGATCAAGAGGTGGTCAAGTTGTTAGGTCTAGAGGTTTGGGTGTCTCAGTCATGAAGTATCAAACTGTCTGCTGTGGGAAGGATGGCGCTGATCAGGGCGAGTAGGTTCTAATACGTTTATCGCTATTGTCTACAATTGGTGTGGTTGTATAGTAATATTAGTAGAGTTGTTTCGTAGTAATATTAGTCATCATCATCAAGGGTCATGTTAGGTGGTATTTGTAATGATAGTAGTAGTAGTAGTAGTAGTAGTAGTAGTAGTAGCAATACCAACAATAGTACTAATTATCATCATCATCACGTGTCTTACCAACGGACGTATCACCCACACATTGCGATCTCCAACACCATTGAACAATTCCGGGGTTGACTCACACTACAGAAATCCCCAATTAACGGCATTACCTTCATGTAATGGTGGTACTCATAGTACCAATAGCACCAGTAGTAATAGTCACCAACATCAGCAAGAGACTTATCGCCTGACATTGGTCAGTATGACACTCCATAAACTATGATCTCCAACACCATGGATACAAATAGTAATAATATTGGTAGTAGTAGTAGTAGTAGTAGTAGTAGTAGTAGTAGTAGTAGTAGTAGTAGTAGTAGTAGTAGTAGTAGTAGTAGTAGTAGTAGTAGTAGTAGTAGTAGTAGTAGTAGTAGTAGTAGTAGCGGCGGTGGTGGTGATGGTGGTGGTGGTGGTGGTGGTAATAGTAGGAGTAGTAGAATAGCGAGGGTGCTTGTTGTTTCACTAAGTATTTGTATATCGTATGTAGTATAAAGATAGTTTGTGTTGTATGCCATGTAAGGTGTTACTGAAATATCTGTATTGTGTAGTTCAAAGAGGTGATGACGCCATAACCCACCACTCTATCATCTTATAGATAGTGTCTTCAGTGCCGCGAAAAAGGCTCATTGTGAGATATCGATCATTTCTCAAAGCGACAGCATCCGGGGTGCATGCCCATTACGAACAAACAACGATACGGCACTTAAAAGGTAACTACAAGGCAAAGGGTGTCGAGTATAGTGTAACATACAAAACTTATGAGGTCATCGGTTGTCCATTCCATCACGGTCGACAAATAGGCGCTCACTAACTTCACAATATGCTCACTCAAATAAACATATAGGATAATAAGGCACCAACCCAAACAAGGAAAACTGACAAAAACAAGGGGGGGAAATGACATAACCGTCAAAATATAACACATACAAAGACAGATACAACAGTGACTAAAAAAAATAATAAAAATGACACGACAAAATAACACACACACACACACACACACACACACACACACACACACACACACACACACACACACACACACACACACACACACACACACACACAATGAAAACTGAAATAACCAATGAAAAATCGCTGACACGAACACTAGAAGCTGACACAAACACTAAACAAGGTACCTAAAGAAAAGCTAAACTTTGTTAACCAAAATGTGAAAGTAGGAAAATGTGATACCCAAATGTAAAACAAATAGCAAGAGAGGAATAGCTCGTCCCCAACTTATAAAAAGTAGGAAAATATAGTCAACCAAATGGGAAAAAGTTAGGCCAAATACAAAAATATCTAACTCAAACTAATGAAAAGTAGGGAAACTTTGTTAACCAAAGGAGGGGACAAACCTAGGTCAAGTAGGAAAATCTGTTACCCAAAAGTGAAAAATGTCGGCCAAATACAGAAATAGTTCGTCCACACGTATGCAAACTAGGAAAATTTGTTAGTCGAACAGGATAAAATATTGCCCAAGTAGGGAAATTTGAGAGCCATAAGTGAAAAAATATAATCCAAAGAGAGGAATATCTCGTTCCAACTTATAAAAAGAAGGAAAATTCTCAACCAAATGAGAAAAAGTTAGACCAAGTATAGTAACATCTCAACCAAACTTATGAAACTGTAGGAAACTTTGTTAACCAACGAGAATAAAAACCTAGGTCAAGTAGGAAAATCTGTTAGCCAAATGTAAAAAATGTCGGCCAAATACAGAAATACCTCGTCCGCACTTATTAAAATTAGGAAAAATTTGTTAGTCAAATAGTAAAAATATTGCCCAAGTAGGAAAATTTGATAGCCAAATGTAAAAAAAAAAAATATCACCCAAAGAGAGGAATATCTCGGCCAGAGTTATAAAAAGTAGGAGAACTATGTGCCAAATGGGAAAAAGTTAGGCCAAATACAGAAATATTTCAACCAAACATATAAAAAATAGGAAAATTGATAACCAAACGGGAAATATATTGACCAACTAGGGAAATGTGTTACTCAAAGAGGAAAAATAATGACTCAAGTAACGAAATACATCGCTCAAACTTATGAAAACTACGAAACTTTGTTAGCCAAATGGAAGAAACCTTGGTCAAGTAGGAAAAATCTGTTAACCAAATGTGAAAAATGTCGGCCAAAGTCAGAAATAGTTCGGCCACACGTATGCAAACAACGAAAGGTTGTTAGCCAGATAGGAAAAGTATTAACCAAGTAAGAAAATGTGATAGCCAAAGGTGAAAAAATATCAGCCAAAGAGAGAAATATCTCATCCAAACTTATAAAAAGAAGGAAAATTCTCAACCAAATGAGAAAAAGTTAGACCAAATACTAGTAACATCTCAACCAAACTTATGAAAACTAGGAAACTTTGTTAGCCAACGAGAATAAAAACCTAGGTCAAGTAGGAAAATCTGTTAGCCAAATGTAAAAAATGTCGGCCAAATACAGAAATACCTCGTCCGCACTTATTAAAACAAGGAAAGGTTGTTAGCCAGATAGGAAAAGTATTAACCAAGTAAGAAAATGTGATAGCCAAAGGAGAAAAAATATCAGACAAAGAGAGAAATATCTCATCCAAACTTATAAAAAGAAGGAAAATTCTCAACCAAATGAGAAAAAGTTAGACCAAATATAGTGACATCTCAACCAAAATTATGAAAACTAGGAAACTTTGTTAGCCAACGAGAATAAAAACCTAGGTCAAGTAGGAAAATCTGTTAGCCAAATGTAAAAAATGTCGGCCAAATACAGAAATACCTCGTCCGCACTTATTAAAATTAGGAAAAATTTGTTAGCCAAATAGTAAAAATATTGCCCAAGTAGGAAAATTTGATAGCCAAATGTAAAAAAAAATATCACCCAAAGAGAGGAATATCTCGGCCAGAGTTATAAAAAGTAGGAGAACTATTTGCCAAATGGGAAAAAGTTAGGCCAAATACAGAAATATCTCAAACAAACATATAAAAAATAGGAAAATTGATAACCAAACGGGAAATATATTAACCAAATAGGGACATGTGTTACTCAAAGAGGAAAAATAATGACCAAGTAACGAAATACATCGCTCAAACTTATGAAAACTAGGAAACTTTGTTAGCCAAAGTGAAAAAAACCTTGTTCAAGTAGGAAAATCTGTTAGCCAAATGTGAAAAATGTCGGACAAATGCAGAAATAGTTCGGTCACACATATGCAAACTAGGAAAAGTTGTTAGCCAGATAGGAAAAGTATTGGCCAAGTAGGAAAATTTGAAAGCCAAATGTGAAAAAATATCACCCAAAGAGAGAAATATCTCGTCCAGACTTATAAAAAGTTGGAAAATTTGTCAACCAAATGGGGTAAAGTTAGACCAAATACAGAAACATCTTAACCACATTTATAAAAAACGAGGGGAAAATGTCGACCAAATACAGAAATAACTCAACCCAATTTATAAATATGGCAACCAAACTTATGAAACGTAGGCAAATGTGTTAACCAAAAGGGGAAAATATGGTACACGTAACGAAATATCTCATCCAAACTTATAAAAAGTAGGAAAATATGTCAACCAAACGCGAACAATGTCGGCCAAATACAGAAATTTCTCAACCAAACTCATGAAAAGTAGGAACAACTTGTTACCCAAATAGGAAAAAATATTGGTCAAGTAAAGAAATAGCGTGGTCAAACCTATAAAAACGTACCAACATTTGTTAACACAACTTGGCCACTTGTTCTTACAAACTTGCTCGCTGGCTCAAACAATTTTTCCACTTGCTATTACAATCGGTCGACCTATCCTATCAACTCACACACTTACCATAACAACTGTCCCTTTTCCCCAACAACGTGTCCACCGACTCTCTCATATTATCGACTCGCCCTATCAACTTACCCACTGACTCTAACAACTTCCCCACATGGGCTCACAAAATTTCCACTTGTTATTACAACTTGTCGACAGCCTCGCCCAAATTACCACTTACTCTTACAAACTGTCCCAACTGCGCGCACAAAGGTGTCTACTTGTGATTTCACGGCCTCCTCACCCCATAGATAAGTAGCCCTTATAAAATACAAATGTATTCCCGCAAGTCATACTAGAAGTGTCCCCCATATTGTCATTAAAAAAAAAAAAAAAAAAAAAAAAAATATTTGTGTGTGTAGGTAAGTTCATGTCTTTGACAGTTCATATTTTGTAAATTCATTTCTTCAGCATAAGATTTGTGTAAGTTCACGCCCTCATCATAAATTTTGTTGTGTAAGTTCATGTCTTCGACAGTTCATGTTTTGCTAAGGCCTAGTTTTAGTGAAAATGCAGAAGTCTATTGGCTAGAATTTCAACCTGGGTGGTCAATTACTAACACTGCCTGTGGACAGCTATTCTTACCCATGCGCTAAAGTTGAGAAAATGAACTTCCATTGAATGGAAGCTACCGCAGACTTGAATTATTAAACCCCTCTGGAAGAAGTAGCGGCAGCTTAACCAGGAAAAGATCGAATTAGTTATCCCCCCTTAGTCTGGATATTATAAAAATATATGCTCCCACAAGCGATATTACTCATGACGTCATATAAACAAAAATATAAAGTATAACAAATGAGGCAGCGCCACAATTGTTATCCTTTATATTTTTGTTTATATGACGTCATGAGTAATATCGCTTGTTGGAGCATATATTTTCATAATTTCCAGACTAAGGGGGGATAACTAATTCGATCTTTTCCTGGTTAAGCTGCCGCTACTTCTTCCAGAGGGGTTTAATAATTCAAGTCTGCGGTAGCTTCCATTCAACGGAAGTTCATTTTCTCAACTTTAGCGCATGGGTAAGAATAGCTGTCCACAGGCAGTGTTAGTAATTGACCACCCAGGTTGAAATTCTAGCCAATAGACTTCTGCATTTTCACTAAAACTAGGCCTTAGCAAAACATGAACTGTCGAAGACATGAACTTACACAACAAAATTTATGATGAGGGCGTGAACTTACACAAATCTTATGCTGAAGAAATGAATTTACAAAATATGAACTGTCAAAGACATGAACTTACCTACACACACAAATATTTTTTTTTAATGACAATATGGGGGGACACTTCTGTATGACTTGCGGGATACATTTGTATTTTATAAGGGCTACTTATCTATGGGGTGAGGAGGCCGTGAAATCACAAGTAGACACCTTTGTGCGCGCAGTTGGGACAGTTGTAAGAGTAAGTGGTAATTTGGGCGAGGCTGTCGACAAGTTGTAATAACAAGTGGAAATTTTGTGAGCCCATGTGGGGAAGTTGTTAGAGTCAGTGGGTAAGTTGATAGGGCGAGTCGATAATATGAGAGAGTCGGTGGACACGTTGTTAGGGAAAAGGGACAGTTGTTATGGTAAGTGTGTGAGTTGATAGGATAGGTCGACCGATTGTAATAGCAAGTGGAAAAATTGTTTGAGCCAGCGAGCAAGTTTGTAAGAACAAGTGGCCAAGTTGTGTTAACAAATGTTGGTACGTTTTTATAGGTTTGACCACGCTATTTCTTTACTTGACCAATATTTTTTCCTATTTGGGTAACAAGTTGTTCCTACTTTTCATGAGTTTGGTTGAGAAATTTCTGTATTTGGCCGACATTGTTCGCGTTTGGTTGACATATTTTCCGACTTTTTATAAGTTTGGATGAAATATTTCGTTACGTGTACCATATTTTCCCCTTTTGGTTAACACATTTGCCTACGTTTCATAAGTTTGGTTGCCATATTTATAAATTGGGTTGAGTTATTTCTGTATTTGGTCGACATTTTCCCCTCGTTTTTTATAAATGTGGTTAAGATGTTTCTGTATTTGGTCTAACTTTACCCCATTTGGTTGACAAATTTTCCAACTTTTTATAAGTCTGGACGAGATATTTCTCTCTTTGGGTGATATTTTTTCACATTTGGCTTTCAAATTTTCCTACTTGGCCAATACTTTTCCTATCTGGCTAACAACTTTTCCTAGTTTGCATATGTGTGACCGAACTATTTCTGCATTTGTCCGACATTTTTCACATTTGGCTAACAGATTTTCCTACTTGAACAAGGTTTTTTTCACTTTGGCTAACAAAGTTTCGTAGTTTTCATAAGTTTGAGCGATGTATTTCGTTACTTGGTCATTATTTTTCCTCTTTGAGTAACACATGTCCCTAGTTGGTCAATATATTTCCCGTTTGGTTATCAATTTTCCTATTTTTATATGTTTGTTTGAGATATTTCTGTATTTGGCCTAACTTTTTCCCATTTGTCAAATAGTTCTCCTACTTTTTATAACTCTGGCCGAGATATTCCTCTCTTTGGGTGATATTTTTTTTACATTTGGCTATCAAATTTTCCTACTTGGGCAATATTTTTACTATTTGGCTAACAAATTTTTCCTAATTTTAATAAGTGCGGACGAGGTATTTCTGTATTTGGCCGACATTTTTTACATTTGGCTAACAGATTTTCCTACTTGACCTAGGTTTTTATTCTCGTTGGCTAACAAAGTTTCCTAGTTTTCATAAGTTTGGTTGAGATGTTACTATATTTGGTCTAACTTTTTCTCATTTGGTTGAGAATTTTCCTTCTTTTTATAAGTTGGAACGAGATATTCCTCTCTTTGGATTATATTTTTTCACTTATGGCTCTCAAATTTCCCTACTTGGGCAATATTTTATCCTGTTCGACTAACAAATTTTCCTAGTTTGCATACGTGTGGACGAACTATTTCTGTATTTGGCCGACATTTTTCACTTTTGGGTAACAGATTTTCCTACTTGACCTAGGTTTTTCCCCTCCTTTGGTTAACAAAGTTTCCCTACTTTTCATTAGTTTGAGTTAGATATTTTTGTATTTGGCCTAACTTTTTCCCATTTGGTTGACATATTTTCCTACTTTTTATAAGTTGGGACGAGCTATTCCTCTCTTGCTATTTGTTTTACATTTGGGTATCACATTTTCCTACTTTCACATTTTGGTTAACAAAGTTTAGCTTTTCTTTAGGTACCTTGTTTAGTGTTTGTGTCAGCTTCTAGTGTTCGTGTCAGCGATTTTTCATTGGTTATTTCAGTTTTCATTGTGTGTGTGTGTGTGTGTGTGTGTGTGTGTGTGTGTGTGTGTGTGTGTGTGTGTGTGTGTGTGTGTGTGTGTGTGTGTTGTGTGTTATTTTTTCGTGTCATTTTTATTATTTTTTTTAGTCACTGTTGTATCTGTCTTTGTATGTGTTATATTTTGACGGTTATGTCATTTTCCCCCCTTGTTTTTGTCCGTTTTCCTTGTTTGGGTCGGTGCCTTATTATCCTATATGTTTATTTGAGTGAGCATATTGTGAAGTTAGTGAGCGCCTATTTGTCGACCGTGATGGAATGGACAACCGATGACCTCATAAGTTTTGTATGTTACACTATACTCGACACCATTTGCCTTGTAGTTACCTTTTAAGTGTCGTATCGTTGTTTGCTCGTAATGGGCATGCACCCCGGATGCTGTCGCTTTGAGAAATGATCGATATCTCACAATGAGCCTTTTTCGCGGCACTGAAGACACTATCAATAAGATGATAGAGTGGTGGGTTATGGCGTCATCACCTCTTAGAACTACACAATACAGATATTTCAGTAACACCTTACATGGCATACAACACAAACTATCTTTATACTACATACGATATACAAATACTTAGTGAAACAACAAGCACCCTCGCTATTCTACTACTCCTACTATTACCACCACCACCACCATCATCACCACCACCACCGCCGCTACTACTACTACTACTACTACTACTACTACTACTACTACTACTACTACTACTACTACTACTACTACTACTACTACTACTACTACTACTACTACTACTACTACTACTACTACTACTACTACTACTACTACTACTACTACTACTACCAATATTATTACTATTTGTATCCATGGTGTTGGAGATCATAGTTTATGGAGTGTCATACTGACCAATGTCAGGCGATAAGTCTCTTGCTGATGTTGGTGACTATTACTACTGGTGCTATTGGTACTATGAGTACCACCATTACATGAAGGTAATGCCGTTAATTGGGGATTTCTGTAGTGTGAGTCAACCCCGGAATTGTTCAATGGTGTTGGAGATCGCAATGTGTGGGTGATACGTCCGTTGGTAAGACACGTGATGATGATGATAATTAGTACTATTGTTGGTATTGCTACTACTACTACTACTACTACTACTACTACTACTACTACTACTACTACTACTATCATTACAAATACCACCTAACATGACCCTTGATGATGATGACTAATATTACTACGAAACAACTCTACTATTATTACTATACAACCACGCCAATTGTAGACAATAGCGATAAACGTATTAGAACCTACTCGCCCTGATCAGCGCCATCCTTCCCACAGCAGACAGTTTGATACTTCATGACTGAGACACCCCAACCTCTAGACCTAACAACTTGACCACCTCTTGATCATCACCATGTCACTACACCTACTCTCCTCTGCAATTTATGTGGTCACTCGACCACTTGACCACCACTTGACCACTACTTGACCACATCTTGATCATCATCGTGTCACTACACTTACTCTCCCCATCAATTTAAGGGGTAACTTGACCCCTTGACCACCCTTGACCACTACTTGACCACCTTTTGATCATCACTGCATCACAAGACACACTCTCCTCTACAATTTTAGGGTTATTTGACCACTTGACCACCGCTTGACCACCACTTGACCACTACTTGACCACCTCTTGATCATCACCGTGTCACTACACGTACTCTCCCCAACAATTTAAGGGGTCATTTAACCACTTGACCACCCTCTTGACCACCGCTTGACCACCTCTTGACCACTAATTTACCACCCTTTAATCATCACCATATCATTACAACTACTTTCCCCGACAATTTAAGTGGTCACTCGACCACTTGACCACTGCTTGACCACTAATTTACCACCCTTTAATCATCACCATATCATTACAACTACTTTCCACTAAAATTTTCCTCACTTGACCACCACTTGACCACTGCTTGACCACTGCTTGACCACTAATTTACCACCTCACGATCATCACCATATCATTACAACTACTTTCCACTAAAATTTTCCTCACTTGACCACTACTTGACCACTTGACCACTGCTTGACCACGTCATCGCACACTTTAACCATCACCACATCACTACACGTACTTTCCCCTTTAATTTATGTGGTTACTCCACCACATGACCACCACTTGACCACCTCTTGACCACCACTTGACCACGTCATCACACACCCTTAACTATAAGCGGTCACTTACTATGTTTTTTTCCCTTATATATATATATATATATATATATATATATATATATATATATATATATATATATATATATATATATATATATATATATATATATATATATATATATATATATATATATATATATATTATTAACATTATTATATACCTTCTTTTGATCGTTTGTTTTCTTTATTGATGTTTCATGTCGTATTTTTTTATGTCGTACCTATAATTACTTGACCACGCACGCCACCTATGATGAGTCACTAGACCACGTCACCTCTGATGAGTCACTTGACCCCGCCCACTTAAAATAATCATACCAGGAGTTATCGCCCTTTGAGGAGGAAAATCGATAAATGCTAAAAATAGATTTCAAATTGAGGTGGGAAATCGATACATGGTTGATTTATATAGTCCTCCTCCTCCTCCTCAAAAACGGTCATCCTTTTGTACCTATATACTACTATCCTCCAGGTCAAGAGCTACCGCCACTGTCTCTTGTTTATCCTGGAAGCACTCGTAGATATCAATGTTAACATGGGGTAAATGACGAAAGGACTATTGTTAGAATGCACCGAAAATGTCAAGTCAGACGGTAATGTAATAGTTACAGAGCACCAACCATAGTAGAAATTAACAAAGCTATCCATCAACTGTCCAGTGGTAAGTCCCTAGTCCTGACTCAATCCCAGCACAGATCTACAAAGCAGGTGGGCCAGTTCTGATAAATCGGCATCACCGTCTTTACAAACATATGGATGAACGAGACCATGCCACAAGATTTCAAGGACGCGTCAATAGTTCTCAGATACAAACGCAAAGGAAACCGCCAATCCTGTGACAACCACGGGGGCATCTCCTTGCTTTCAACTACATAGAAGATACTCGCTAGAATTCTTCTCAATCGCTTCGCAGCCCATCTTGATCAAGGTCTTCTTCCTGAGATTCTGTGTGGCTTTAGAAATGAACGAAAATCTGTTGACATGATTTTCGCTGCAAAGGCAGTTGCAAGAGAAATGTCAGGCACAGAATACTGAAATGTTCTCCACTTGTATTGATCTTACCAAGGCTTTTGATACAGTCATCAGATAAGGACTGTACATGATTATGCGAAATATGGCTGTCTATGAAAATTTGTCCAAATAGTGTGACAATTTCATGATGGTATGTAGGCAAGAGTACAGGAAAATGAGGAATTGCCGGAGCCTTTCCTGTCACCAACGGAGTGAAGCAAACTATGTCCTGGCACCAACACTTTTCAGCCTAATGTTTTCAGCTTTGCTGACCAATGCCTTGGAAAACAACGACATTGGAACAGAAATCAACTACCGCATAGATGGGAAGCTGTTCTATCTCAGAAGGTTGAAAGCTAAAACCAAAACTACCGGCGACACCGTCAGAGAGCTCCTGTTTGTTGATTATTGTGCTCTATTTGCCAACTCAGAGGTAGACAAGCAACCCATTTAAGCTTTCTCGTATGCCTGTGTCGACTATGGGCTCAGTGTTTACTTGGAGAAGACTGTTGTTATGTACCAGCCAGCTCCATGGACAAGTCACGCCGAGTCTAATATCAAAGTGAATGGTCATAGACTACGTGTTGTAGACAAATTCACCTGTCTTGGAAGTTGCCACAATTGACAACGTAGTGAATAGAAGAATCTCCAAGGCGAGCGCGGCTTTTGGCAATCTGTTCAAAAATGTAGAAATGGGCAGAAATGGAATTAGCCTGCAAACAAAGCTGAAAGTTACAACGCAGATGTATTATCCACACAGCTATATGCTTGTGAAACTTGGACTATTTACCAGCTACACGCCAGGAAAACCACTTCCCCACGGTCTACCTTAGGAAGCTACTGGAGATCAAATAGTAAAACAAGATCACAGACACTGAAGTCTTAGAAAGAGCGTCCATGCCCAGTATCCACACTCTACACATGAAAAGTCAGATTCGCTGGGCTGATCACTCGACTCGCATGTCAGATCACAGGCTCGATAAACGAATTTTCTTAAACAGTGATTTGCGTTGTGTTAAACGACTCTCTGAAGATATCGCTCAAAGCTTTTGGAATTTAACACGACACATGGGAGACTGCTGCCAAAGACCGAAATTCGTGGCGTACATCTTTACGCAATGGTGTAGTCACCTGTGAAGCAAACAGAACTGCAAAAGCATTGGAACAAAACAAAATGGACAATAATAATTTTTAAAAATAAACAGCTATGTAGATCCTCCTCCTGGAACGTCAAGCATTCTTTGCCCACATTGTCATAGATCATTTCGAGCCAAAATAGGCCTTGCCAGCCATATTAGAACACACGGCTTTAAACTACCATCATAGTTGATCATCAACACAGTGTTCCAACATATAGGGGAAACATTTCAAGATCACAACAAAACAGTGGAGTGTCACACCACATAGGGGAAACATTGCAAGATCACAACAAAACAGTGGATTATCCCAAAATGTAGAGGGGATAGAGCAAGCTCACAACAAATAAGTGGAGTGTCACAACATATAGGGGAAACAATTCAAGATCACAACAAAACAGTGGAGTGTCACACCATACAGGGGAAACAATTCAAGATCACAACAAAACAGTGGAGTGTAATAAATTATAGTCGCAGTATAGCAGGATTACAACAAAACAATGGAGTGTCCCAACATATAGGGGAAACATTGAAAGATCACAACAAAACAGTGGAGTGTAACAAAATATAGTCGCGATAGAGCCAGATCACAACAAAACAGTGGAGTGTCCCAACATATAGAGGAAACATTGCGAAATCACAATAAAAAAGTGGAGTGTAATAAAATATAGGGGAAACATTGGAAGATCACACCAAAATAATAGAATGTAACAAAATACAGGGCCGATAGAGTAAGATCCCAACAAAACAGTAGAGTGTAACAATTTATAGGGGAGACATAGCAAGATCCCAATAAAATATTAGAGTGTAACAAAATATAGGGGAAATATTGCAAGATCACAACAAAACAGTAGAGTGTAACAATATACAGGGGCGACAGAGCAAGATCTCAATAATACAGAAGAGTTTAACAAAACATAGGGGAAACATTGCAAGATCACAACAAAACAGTGGAGTGTAACAGAATATAGGGGAAACATTGCAAGATCACAATAAAACAGTAGAGTGTAACAAAATATAGGGGCGATAGAGCTAGATCCCAACAAAACACTGGAGTGTAACCAAATAAAGGGTGATAGAGCAAGATTACTGTGGGATGTGGATTAATATATGAGAATATTTTGTTAAAAGTCTAGGAGTTTTAGGTTGATTCTCTTTTCACGTCTAGGATACAAGGTGATCAGGGAATCAACCTAAAACCCCTAGACTTTTAACAAAATATTCTCATATATTAATCCACATCCCACAAGTGTGGGTGTCGTCCGTCAATTTGAACCCTTGTCGAATACCACTAGGGTGGAGTCGTCAGTGTATATGAATTCAGGGTAAAACCTCTCGCAGGTAAACCAAGTCACTTCAGAATTTTATAGTGTTAGTTAACAGACCTAATCACTCATAAGTATGAGCTGAGTCAAGGGCTATATAAACCCATAATGGCTCAGACACAAATAGGTTGTGGTTCATAATTGTTACAGGTAAAATCATGATTCTGGTAGATGTAACATGTAGTTGGTATGTTGTGTATGAGATTTTTAAACTCATATTTTATATCTTATTGGTGGGAAACTAAGTCCAGTAATGAACCTCAAGTAGTAATGTCTCTGGGATGGTAAACTCACATAAGATAGGTAATTCATTGAATGCTTAGAAACTCATAGTAATTCCCATGTGATGTTGGTGTTGTATGTTCTGCTACTCTGGGATTCTCTTTAATGGTTTAAAAGTGGTGTAGTCATGAACACACTGCTGTATTATGTATCCATAAGGTTGTATGTTCCTACATATGAATCAGGGGTTAATTAACTATTTTCTCATTGGTTGTCATTGTATTTTCGTGCATGATCTGCTTGTAAATTCATGCAATATTGTAAAATTACCAAGGCAGCAGAGAATGATAGAAAATTTATAGATGGCTAGGACAGATAGGGTAAAAACCTAGAATTTTTTAAATATATATATAAAAGGAAATTTAAATCCACAGATAATGATTCATTGGGACAGTAAAAACAATATGGGAGATGAATTTAAACCAAGGGAAAATAGCAGTAACAAATTGTAATAGACTAATGTTAAGGCCCAAACCACCACGTGCATAAATGTCGATATGGTTAGTGAAAGGGAAGGAATATTGTTAAGAATTTACAGTATTCATGGGCACTATTCATCAGGGAAACTGAGAACTTTAATCCTCTTTCATATACCATAACATAACATAATCGACAACACCGGAAGTAAAGAAAGTGAATAACTGATGGATACTCATGAAGACAACCATACAGACACTTATTATACCCCACCGGTGATATGAGTAGTTACTTATAACAAACTCAGATGGCCCATATGTTAATAATAAGGGTCAACCAAAATATTCATCTGGTGGTTTACGTGAACCTGATCAACTCACTTAATGACCCAATTGAATGTAAGGTATTTCTTTAGATTAGCCAACCCGATTCCATTATCAATGATAGCGGAAACAAACTGTATAGGTATGTAAAAGGTATAAATAAAGAATTACCCTAGAAATTAGAATTTCAAATGAACTTCAGGAGATACCGGAAAAAATATGTGCTAATTTCTATTAAGAGACTAAACATTTCAGAAAATGGCTCTGTAGCTTTGAAATTGTCAGTTTATTCTCATTAAGTGAAATATTCACTATGAGAAGTCCTCATTAAAGAGGAGAGAAACAGCTTTCAGTCAGCGAATCCATCCATCATGTGCCATGCCGGTAAGCGTGGGCGGTCACGTTCTGCCATCTCACTCGATCAGCGAATAGCTTACGTAAAGTTTGTTCATAATTGCCTAAGAAGAAGAAGAAGAAGAAGCAGAAGAAGACGAAGAAGAAGTAGAAGAAGAAGAAGAAGAAGAAGAAGAAGAAGAAGAAGAAGAAGAAGAAGAAGAAGAAGAAGAAGAAGAAAAAGAAGAAATAGTAGTAGTAGTAGTAGTAGTAGTAGTAGTAGTAGTAGTAGTAGTAGTAGTAGTAGTAGTAGTAGTAGTAGTAGTAGTAGTAGTAGTAGTTGTAGTAGTAGTAGTATTAGTATTAGTAGTAGTAGTAGTAGTAGTAGTAGTAGTAGTAGTAGTAGTAGTAGCAGCAGCAGCAGCAGCAGCAGTAGTAGTAGTAGTAGTAGTAGTAGTAGTAGTAGTAGTATTAGTATTAGTAGTAGTTGTAGTAGTAGTAGTAGTAGTAGTAGTAGTAGTAGTAGTAGTAGTAGTAGTAGTAGTAGTAGTAGTAGTAGTAGTAGTAGTGGCATAAGCAACAGTAATAGTAGTAGTAGAAGAAGTAGTGGTAGCGATAGTAGTTGTATTAGGAGAAGAAGGAGGAGGAAGAGGAGGAGTAGGAGAATCAGCAGCAGCAACAGCAGGAGAAGGATGAAATGAAGAAGAAGAAGAAGAAGAAGAAGAAGAAGAAGAAGAAGAAGAAGAAGAAGAAGAAGAAGAAGAAGAAGAAGAAGAAGAAGAAGAAGAAGAAGAAGGAAGAAGAAGAAGAAGAAGAAGTTAAATACGGTTCAGTTAATTGTCTCAAGAAGAATAAATGACAGGCCGTGTCTGCTTTATTCGCCACATCCGGTTACACAATACGGCCGAAGCCGTCTTCTATGCTTTTTATGATGCGCATGTCTCCGAAAACCTTCGTTCTCACCACAGCAAGCCCGACATATTTTCAATCTTTCGTCAGATGTTCCACCCTTTCCATTGTCACACTGATGGTTTCTGTGTGAAACAGTTCAGTCGGCAGGGCAGTGTCTAGTCTCCTAGGGCCCTAGCAGACCATTACAGCTCTTTATAAACTACCGTGGCTATTTGTATGGACAAACTTCATTTCCCGAAACTTGGTATGTTTATGAGTCAGTTTTCTTCGGTGCTCAGACTCTGAGTATATCTGCATTAGTCTTCTTCTTGGTCTAGGGTGTTTTCTGAATTCTTCTAGAACATTTTTATCTCCAAAATTGTATGGTGTTTACTCCAAAGGAAGAGTAAATTGAGTCAGTGGAAGTCAGAAACTAACAGGTATTGTTTTGTACACAAAGATAACAAGAAGAAGGAAGTAGGCTCCTGTATATTAAGCAAAGGATGTTTATGATTAGGTATATATGGTATACAGGCTCTATGGTGAAGGGGTAACCAACGCGATTCGTAACCTCGAAATACAACTGCGGGTGATTTGGACGCAGACCGCCTTGCGTTGGGTTTTTATAAAAAAAAATAGTATCATTCAGAAAACAATGGCAAACTACTGAACGTAACATTTTCAACAAATCATAAAAAGCCGAATAATGCTGGGGTTGACTGCGACGTGCTGTAAAGGATATGCAACTAACTGTTTTTTTTAAATATACGATATATGCTGACAATTACTGCAGTATGATAAGCATTTTAAAAACTTTCAAAGAGAAGCACGCAATAGCTACGGGTTGAAAATAGAACATACAAAATTCGAAACTGGAACAACGACTAAATTGCAACTACACAAAAAAGATGTCATCATGTAACGTGAATTGAGAGGAGCATAATACAGGAAGGAAGGCCAACGACAAAATGGACTAGCCTAGGACAGTGACATCACGTGATACGCACTCAGAATAAATAACTAACGTAGAATAAGGGAGATAAACAGGAGTGTGTACCACAGGTTAGATAAAGCCAACCAAATTAAAGGAGGTCGGAAAGTGGTACATCGTGACGCATAGTAAGTCTTGCTCCATTACGCTGGTTCCATTGGTGTATAAGAATTTAATACGAAAAAAGTCAGTTGCTTGGAGTGTTACAAGACGTTGCAATTAACCTCAGCATTAATTTGTTGTTTGTGATTTACTGGGCAAGTTTTCATTCAGTAATTTGCATTGCTTCCTGAAAGAGTCCCATCACACCATCGATTTCAGAGCAAGGCTGTCTGATTTAAAATCTTCAACGAGTGATTTCGAACTTCCGAACCCATGGTATACCCGTTTCACTAACCCCGAAGCAACATGCGGTGACAGAAAATCTAAACCGATTAGAAATGAAGGGTAAGTTGAAACATACATGCAGAATTTAGGCCTGGAATAAAGAGAGGATATTAGAAAATTAGGCAAATGCAAGTGAGATAGTCTATAGAAAGATTGTACAGGATTAGATAGAAGACATACCTAATGATACACAGTACATAAAGGTTGGAACGTTAGTATCTGTTTTAACTGTGACTAAAATATCACAAGGTGAACTGACGGAAGCGGTCAACAAGTTAGAGGATCTTATTCTTAAAGTCAACAGAGTCAAATAGCGAATAGTAAGTACTAATGTACAACTGATGATATTGTATAGGCTTTAAGACGGCTCTATTGCGAAGGAGTTGTAAGGAATGACGCAAGTTGTAATCCCGCATACCACGTTCGAATACAGTTGCGGCTGTTTTGGAAGCAGACCGCCTTGCGATGATTTGTATATAATGGTTTGAATGGCAAACTACTGAAAGTAAACGTGCCACAAAATCACACCAAAAAAAAAAAAAAACAGCGTAAACTTGTCAAGAAATCACAAAAGAGAATAAAAAACGTAAACTTGCCAAGAAGACACAAATTAAGAAAAAACGTAAACTTGCGAAGAAATCACTAAAAAATGATGGGGTTGATTGCGACGTCCTGTAAAGGATATGCAAATAGAAATTTTTGAAAAGATGTCTTACATGCTTTGGTCTCTTCATCTGTCCATCTCGGCCTTAACCCTTTTAGAGTGCAAAGAGTGAATAACGGACAAACCAGAAGTGGAATTATCAATTAGTAAGCATTTATTTGATTGATTTGATTGGCACCTTGCCCTCCTGACAGACGACAGTTTGTTACATTGTGCTTCAAAAAGGCACAATAACTACACCCCATGGCAGTAGCGAATGTGACGGATCAGACCAATTCGCGCTGTACATCTTTGTCCACAATGGTTTCATGTGAGCACATGGTCATTTTCACAACCACGCACCATGTAACGTCTCACGCGCTCAGTGAGTAAACATTACAAAAACGCATAAGTGACTGTACGGACATTGTGCCAGTATGTTTGTCTTCTATGCTTCTTTTACTACATTTCTCTCCCTCTGTCTGACTATCCCACCATCTACTTATTTATCCCCATGCTTAAATTTATTACACAAAACCCGAAAAGTGCAGAGTACTTGCCCTCTCTAGAAGTCAGTGACCTAATTAGTTGCCTCCCATTGTTATTCAGTCACATTTATCCCCTAGAGTTCTGCCCCGCTGAGATCTCAAAGGCGTATAGACTTGGTGAGTGCATTTGCCTCAGTCACACTGGCCAGCGCAGACCTGGCGCCCTTCTTACCTCACGAGATAAATTGTTCAACCCTTGCATCCAGCCGTTAACCATGCTTGGGCAGTAAAAAAATACTCCACCTAGCCACCGGATTTCAGAACAAATTCCAGTTTAATTGTGTTCAGAGATTACCCAGACTACAGGTAAACGCAATTAAAATGTTACATGTCTAGCAAAGTAAAGTTTAAAATGTATATCTGTTATTTCTCTTTATTCCTTTAACTTGGTGGGCTATTCTTGTTTGTTTCAGTCTTGCCAACAAAAATGTGTTTCTCTATCTATTAATTATGAACTATTATAACGACACCCGTGGTCATAGGTATGAATTGTGAACAAATGGCTTGTCTCCCAGGTCGATAGTCTAAAATGTTATGTTAGTTGCGTATCTTGTACAGGACGACGCAGTCAACATCAGCATTATTTGCTATTGTGATCTCTTGGCAAGTTTACGTTCAATAGTTTGCCATTGCTATCCGAACCACTGGCACCCATACCATTTTGTAAAAAACCAACGCAAGGTGGTCTGCTGTCAAATCGCCGCAGCTGTATTTCGAACACGGGTATGCGGGATTACGAACTGCTTCCGTAACCTCTTTGCCACGGAGCCGGAATAGTCTAAAATAACCCTTTTCCACGGAGCCGGCATAGTCTAATATAACCTCTTTGCCACGGAGTTGGCATTGTCTAAAATAAGTACTTTAAATGACTTTGGAAGTAAAAGCGGCCAGAATGACACTGACCATATTACCACCATGTGACGATTGGTCTCTACAATTTGGTTTTAACACCATATTCCGAATGAGCATTAAGAAGTGTAAAACTGTCCTTTACTTACTTTTAAAACGGTATATATTAAATCTATATCTCCGGCAGCAAATCATTTTGTGCATTTGCTTACAATACAGTGGTCTGGACCTGACAGCCTAGTGTGGGCATGATTGCTATCTTCCGACCAGTTACACTCAGGGATTGACCCATTCTTAAAGAATGGATACTGGACAATTTCAAGTGCTGGAGAAATTACCTAGGAAGAAAAGACGTCGAGGAAAGGAGATGATCTTCCGCCTCATTATCCAATGGCCTAGAAAATCTGTGATTTTACACTCGTTCAATTGTTTTATACGTCTTAAGGCGCATAGAGCATATGGCGCTAAACCCAACTGTTCATAGACCAATCGACACTGGAGGGGTCATGTGGTCAATATCACGCAGGTCACCGTTACTTTCCAGGATATTTCCTGATACTCATTTTAGGCTGGAACGACCTTGTATTACAGGTTAATTTCAGAAAAAAAAATATAATAATAACAATGGGGATTCGAATACATGACTACCGCTGCTCCCATTTTCATTTGTAGGACTCGCTTATTGACCATAGACACTCTTGTACCATTTCTGGTCTTGGAAAGAGAATGCGTGAACCACAGAGAACAGTTGTCGTGTTTTGTAGGCTGTTCACAATTAATACTCACATAAAGATTTTCCATGACGTGGTTTGCAGTATACTGTGATTTATGGTATAGTGTAGTTTTAAGTATAGTTTAGTTTTCAGTATATCGTAGTCTTCAGTACAGAGTGGTTTTCAGTATAGTGTAGTATATGTTGTGTTTTTCAGCCTAGACTGGTTTTCAATTTATCGTTTTCAAAACGATATTGTATACAGATTGTATGTAGTTTATGTATATGCCAAACTTATATTGTGAGAAAGATTGCATGTAGTGCATGTATATGTCAAACACATATTGTAAACGGATTGTATGTAGTACAAGCTCTGAGATTAATATTACGATTATCTTCATTTACAGGTTGATGCTGACGCTGGCTGATAATTGAGCAACCGCATCTAGCGAGATAAACCAGCTTGTTCTGAGAGAAACATGTTCTGATACAACCACCGTGCTATTCATCAGAATCTATTACACTGACCCATGGCGGATCAGCAAGATAAGAAGCCCACCGGGGATGAGGTGACCGACTCTGTTGCTAGTCCTGAGGAGTCAAAAAGAGACAGCAAATTATCCTGGATGCAGTTCTTTGATAATGAAAAATACAGGCATCATCTGATGCTGATTAAAACCAGGCAGTATAAGGAGGTAAGAATGTTTAGTTTTCAGATTATCATAACTGCACCCTGGACATGATTGCAAGTGCTCCTCTCTCTCTCTCTCTCTCTTCTCTCTCTCTCTCTCTCTCTCTCTCTCTCTCTCTCTCTCTCTCTCTCTCTCTCTCTCTCTTCTCTCTCTTGTAATAAATCCACCAGTGTACTGAAGACTGACTGTGCCAGTCAGATGTTGATTGCTCACTTGGTGTGCTGCTCTTTACTGGCCACCCCGATCTTCAGCGCCAACCTGTGTGTGCCGAAGATCGATGCTGTCTCATTCAGTTGAAAGTCCTCGTTTCGCCGGACTCTGTTCTGGTGATTGTGATGTAAGCTTAATGCATTAGTTGATAAGATGAAATGTGCGCTATGGCCAAGGAGTTAGGATCACAATTCACAATTCCTTATACGTTATAAACACACCCCCGGCAATTTAGAAGTAGACTGCCTTTCGCTGCGTTTTCATACAATGGTGTGAGTGCCAGTCGTTCATGAAGCAATAGTAAACGAATGAACATGTACGAGGGTAAGTCAATAAGTAAGTCACAAATGTCTGTTGAAAAATAACTAAATATGATAACAACTTGAAACTAGTTTATTTTTATACATACATTGTCCCTTTATATCTCAACATAATTTCCACCAACATTGATGCACTTATCACATCGTTATCATATCGTTTTATCAATCTTCCCAAACCAGCTCATAGGACTGCGTGCTCTGTTTTCTAAACCACGTTATCACTTCACATTCAACTTCGCCGTCATTCGCGAAATATCTCCCACCAAGGTGGCTTTTCAGTGGACCAAAAAGGTGGAAATAGCTAGGGGCTAAGTCGGGGCTGTACGGTGGATGTTCCAGAACTTACCACTTTAGTTGGTTAATTTTCTCCTGAGTTAATCGAACCGTATGTGGTCTGGCATTGTCATAAAGAAGATCGGATTTCATCAACAATTTTAGAGCGTCCTTGAGAAAAATTTTCTACCCAGCTATGCACCGCTTTACGGGACAAACATTTGTCGGCATAAACAGGAAGCATTTCCTTATGAACGTCCTTTGCAGACAGTCCTTTTGCCCACGTAAAACGCACAACAGCACGATGCTCTTCAGTTGTACACTCCGTAATTACAGTCGCCACTTGGTTTATGCGCTGCACATGCGCATGAGACACCTAGCGCCACCTGACGAACGGGAATATAAAATTCGATGCTGCTGTCACCTAATGACACCTGTAGAAAACACCAACTACATTTACTTGCCATTCCACAGAGCTGAGTGACTTACTTATTGACTCGCCCTCGTATGTGCCGAACGTGGTCCACATACTCTCAATTCTTGGTTTGCACTCCGTGTTTGTATGTATTAAGTATTATGTGCCCGTGGTTACCAAACAAAAATAATTGTTCATATTCTATGCATGCCATTCATGTTCGTGTACAATGTTTGCCATTGATTACGAAAACTCATTGAATGTTCTTGTTCAAGGTGTGCTGTCCGAGTTCGTGTAACATTACGAACCGTTGGTCACTAATTGGTAATTACTGTTCCTATTCTATGTTTCGGTAAAGCCGTATGCTGAGAGGTTACGGTGTCAGCTCAGAAAGTACTAGGTTCGTTCCCTGCACAGGGCTTGGGAATTTTTGCAAGAAACACCGGCATCTGATGATATCACACGTCCCTGATCTCTTGGGTAGTGGGATGCGACACATAACTTTCTCGGATAATGTAGAACAGTGGTTCTCAACCTTTTTTGGCCCTTACACCCCTTCACCATATGTTGAGAATGTCGTTCCTCCCCTTTCGTATTTCCTCCCTATAATCCCACCCCCCCCCCCCCCCTTTTCCTCCCACCACATAGTATACGTAAAAATGGAAGCTAACTTTTATAACACATACTAGAACATGTTTAAACGTGTACATAAAACGTGATTTGTGGGTCTACTTACATTATAAGTCGAATATCAGAAGGGCGAGGCGTACAGAACCGTAAAGTATGGAGGGAAAAACAATATTAAGTAAGCGGTTCTTGTATTAACGCCATCTTGAAATAATCTTCATACCCCCCTTGGAAACCCTTAAATTCCCCCCTAGGGGGGAATTCCCCACTGGTTGAGAACCACTGATGTAGAAAAACTGGAGGTCCCGTGTTCAAGTCGTAAAATATCCCAAGGCACTAGGACATCGCAAAGTGTTTGATTAATTTATATTTCCGAGACCTATTGCGCTATACGCGATTTCCCTGGCGTAGGCGTTAAGGACATTGTTCTTAATCCCGTATACTCTCGTGCGAAAACACCTGCACGAGATTCGGTAGCGGATCACGTCGAGTTGGTTACTTACTGGGGTATGTGAGCCGGTCGTTCAGAAAGCAATGGCAGACTACTGAACTTAAAACTTGCCAAGACATCAACAGCAGGTGAAAAATGCTGCTGTTGACTGCAATGTCGTGTAAAGGATATGCGGAAAAAAAAATTGCGCTATACAAATATTTGAGAACGAATTGTGTCTATTTAGGTGGATGATAGAGACGCAGAGGTGTTTTCAAGGCATCAGGGCCAGGTTCTATACTGGCCAAGACCTCCTAACACGCCCTAGTCATGCGTCCTGGGCAACAGGTCCCTTCGGGGTCCTGGCTAACGTAGTAGGATCGCTGATTCTTCAGAAGTCGAAGAGTATCTGCCTGCACGGCGAGGAACCACCAGTCTGCACACCAATAAGCCAGACATGTAACAACGGATACTCACGCAAACCTCAGGTCCTGTATGACATCACCCTGATGTTGGACAACAGGATGTCTTCATCCGGCATACAGGACTTCGCGCTGGAATTCACAAGCAAGCAGGTGGATGATAGACATTGCCTAATGTTGATGACATCTTTGTAGGGTACAAAGTTGACCGTAAGTCAAAGTACACTTGTTTCTTAAGCCAACCGCTGTCGTCATTCAGACACGACAAGTTCGATCACATGTGAGCCTAAAGTTGGCAAAGTTTATTTTGACTATTACGTCTGTCATCTTGAGCATGACCGGCTAAGCGTTCAGCTCTTCAGAGTAATGCAAACTTGTGTCAGTATAATTTATCTGAGGAGCAGCCGATAGGTAGTAATTGATTATGATCTTCAGTTGGAGACGCTTGACAGAGAATCTCGTTATAGATGCATAAACTATCGTCGCCGACTAATATGGTTTCGCCAAAATAAGATGCAATGCAGACCATCCATTTTACAGATGCTTGGAAAACTATACATTGAACCATCCATTTTACAGATGCTTGGAAAACTATACATTGGACTGAATTTACCACTTTATATTTGATTTGTGAACTCTGAAAAGGTCTGCGACAGCATGACAAGGAATATCTTTGGAAATGAATAAGGCATTAGGGATGCCGCAGAAAATCAGTACCTTAATAAAGTTAGTTAGTTAGTTAGCCGTGGTTCCAACTTCACAGCAACGCCCCCCCCCCCTCCAATTATGCTCCGTTCCTGTGCCAGGAATATCACACAAAATGCTTTTCACTGTCCCATATGAAAAGTGGAACAGACAAGAGTCTCGACAAACCAACAGCCAGCACAGGTACACTGTGCATAATGCCGCCGCCAGAAAGTCAACACAAAAGTCCTCCACGAAAAATACAGTTCATCTTCGATAAAAGCGGCAGTCAGTAGAAAACCAGCAAGCACATTACTGCATAAGGAAAACCGATCAGTTCTGCGACAATGCTAGACGCCATTATTCCAAACATACAGTTAACGCTACAAACAACAGCGGACAGATGTGAACGCATTTCACTGTACATACTGCCGCTGCTAGAATGCCAATACAAAAGTCCTCCACGAGAAATACATTTCATTTTGGATAAAGCTTGTCATGGGGGTACATTACTGCACACGACAAGACACCGGATGATGATGTCCTATGATCTATACTATCTTTCTGTCATCACTGTGGCTGCCCCTGCATAGCTGTGAATTTGCTGCTGATGCTATTAAATATTCTTCTGAGTTGCTTCTCCTGGGAAGGAGACGGTTAGCAGATTGCGGGAAAATAAAATTAACGGAATCAGGGAATATGAAGTGTGTAATGATCAATAAGAAAGTCTGCTTATAATCTAGAATTTACTCTTATACTGCTTCTGATTTTCTTTTGGCACCTTTCCGTCTTGACAGACGATAGTTTGGTAGATTGTGCTTCCAAATGGTTTAATGACTACAACCCATGGCGGTGGCGAGTGTGGCTGATAAAACCAATTCGTGCTGTAAATGTTTGTCCACAGTGGATGCACGTGAAAACATGGTCATTTCCACTATCATTCACCAACTTATGTCTCTCATGCTCTGTGTGTGTGCTTTATCTGCAATCATTTTCTCCTTTGTCTGTATTCCATTTCTGATAGTTGCCCACCATGCAACTCGTTCAGCGGCGACTTGCTCCCAATGTGCATTATCAATGCCTGTATCAGTCATGTCCCGCATACACACATCATTGTATCGTAGTAGAGGCCGACTCCGAGAACTTCTACCCATCTGTATTTCACCAAAAAGATGACCTTTGGTATTCTACCATCATCCATCCTCCTAACGTGTCATATCCATCTAAGTCCACAAAGACTGCGCATGGAACACACCGTCACACAACTTGATCTTTCCAATACTTCAGTGTTTGTGATTTTGTCTTGCCACTTAATACCAAGTATTCTTCGCAGACACCGCATATGAAAGCTGTTTAAACATTTCTCTTGGTGTGAGTAAGTTGACCATGTTTCACTGCCATGAAGAAGAGTACTAAGGACACAGTCTTGGTAGACGAGGACTTTTGTTTTGGCAGTAAGCTTCCTGTTCTCCCAGATTAAGTTAGCTGTGGGAAAGTGATTGTTAGCGTTTTTAGCGTTTAGATCGTTGGATGATGGGGGTGGACGAAGAATTGGTTGTTGGAGCTAATGTGTTGTTTGAGCAGGGTAGGCTTTGAGTTGTGGAAAGGGAGTGAATGATTGAGAAAAGTTGAAATAAGAAAATAGTTAGATTGTGAAAATCGTTGGCAGAGACATGTCGAAGCAAGAATGCCTGATACAGAGAAATGAGAGAAGATGGTTTGCCCAATCGGAGTGAGGTTTGTCGTTAGTCATGTGCGATGTTGCTTACTGTTTCTGAAAGAGTCCCTATTCCTAACTCTGTTACAGCCTTACCAATCCTGATGTTGATTTCCTGATCTAGGGATAATTTGCTATTTACCTCTGATCCTAGATATGTAAAATGGTCTACTATCTCCAGTTCGGCGTCGTCAATAAAGATTGATGGTACCCCATGTGCACCTTGTGTCATAATCTATGTCTTCTTTTGTTAATTGTTAAACCAAATTCAGAAAAGGCATTGGAGAATGCAAATAGTAGATGTTGTAATTCTTCCTCAGAGCTGGGTCGTTATTGTAGCATTATCCGCAAAAAGCAACTTTCTGATTAGTACCCTCCTAATTTTGTTCTTAGCCTTCAATCTCTGAGCATTATAGAGGCCGCCATCTGAGCGTGAGTGAATGTATATACCAGCATCCTGATCACGAAAGGCATATTTCAGTAGAAGTGAAAAGTATATTCCAAAGAGGGTGGGGGATAGTACACAACCTTGCTTAACTCCACTCTTGATTTCAGACTCTTCTCAAGTTGCACCAATCAAACTTGATTATACCCTTCATGCCTGTGTGGAGTTATTCCACAATGGACATAAGAGTTGGTGGGCAGCCAATCTTCTTTAGTGCCTTGAACATACCCTCACGACAGACTAAATCAAATGCCTTTGTGAGGTCGATGAAGGCAATAAACAGTGGTTGATTTTGTTCGCGCCATTTTCTTGCATTTGTCGCAATGAGAATATCATATCAATGGTAGACCGGTCCTGTCGGAAGCCACATGTGATTCTGGGTAGACTTGATCTCCTAGGGCTTGAAGTCTGCGCAGAACAATTCTGGTAAATACTTTCCCAACAGTACACAGAAGTGAAATACCCCTATAGTCGTTACAGTCGCTTCGATCGCCCTTGTTCTTGTACAGCGTTCTGACGATTGAATCTTTGAAATCCTGTGGGACTTGTCCTTCTCGCCAGCATAGCTCTATTAGCTGGTGGATCTGTAGAGTGAGTGTGTCTTGCTCACTCATGATTACCTATATTGGAATCCCATCCTTGCCTGGAGCCTTGCCAGATGCAATTTCATTTATAGCACTCTTAACTTCTGTTTGATTGATTGATTGATTGATTGATTGATTTAGGAATCTTAACTTCTGTTATGGTATGAAGTGTGTCTAGGTGGTCAAGAGTTGGCAGGGCCTCTATGGAGTTGAGGGAATCATCCGCTAGTTTGGTCTCACTTGAGTAAAGCTCTAAATAGTACTCTACCCATCTATCCATCTGATGTTTCTTGTCAGTGATGATTTCTCCAGTCAAGGTTTTCAGTGGTGCACTTCTTTTGATCATTGGACCACAGCCTTTCTTTATTCCTTCATACATGCTTCTGATGTTTCCCTTATCAATTGCGATTTGAATGGGCTCACATAACTTGATCCAATAGTCATTTGCATACTACCTGGCAGCCGTTTGCACATCCTTTCTAGCTTGCTTCATCTCAATGAGAGTGTTACGCTTTGTTATTTCCTTGTTTCTTAAGAGAGCTATCTTCTTTTTATCAATTGAGGGCTGCAGTTTCTGGCTGTTTGCCGCAAACCAGTCCTGCCTCTTGTAATCCACAGTGCTGTAAACCCCTACCACCGTTTTATAAAGAGTTTCCTTAAGTTTACCCCACTTTTCACTTATGGTACAATTTTCTGATGTATCAGTGAACTCGTCTTCAAGTTGCTGTTGAAACTGCAAAGCCCTTTTCAGGATCGTGAGTGTTAATAATATAAATCCTGAGGCTAGATTTATGTTTAGCTGTGTAGATTCTCTTTGGTCTCAGTCTAATCCTTGCAACAACCAAAGAATGATCCGTATCACAGTCAGCACTGTGGTAACTTCAAGTTAATGATGTAAGATTCAGATGTCTCCGTGTTATGATGACGTCCAGCTGATGCCAATGGCCGGATCTTGGATGTTTCCATGTGACCTTATGTAGCTCTTTTGTTTTAAAAAAGGAGTTTGTAATGCATAGGTCACTTCTCGTGCAATGCTCTAGCAGCCTTTGCCCATTTTCATTCAAGCGACCGATGTTGTATTTTCCAAGGCACACTGGCCCAATGCACAAGTAAAGCTCTAAAGGCACAAGGCACAAGGCACAGTCAAGTCCTTGCCCACACGGGCATTGAAATCACCGAGCATATAAATGTACTCAGATTTTTGAACTGCTCTGATTATAGAGTCTAACTTCTCATAGAACGAATCCTTCATATCATCAGAGGAAGCGAGTGTCGGTGCATATGCAGTGATAATGGTGGCAAAACCAAAATAGGTTGCCAAGCGCAGGGATAATAGTCTTTTATTACTTGCAGCTGGAATTTCAATCATTCCCAGTAGCGAATTCTTCACTGCAAAGCCAACACCATGTTGCCTTTATATCTGCCTGCCCTCTACCCTTCCAAAAACAGGTGTAATTGTTTTCCCTGTGTGACCCTTCCTCAGTGAGGCGAGTCTCCTGCAGGACAGCAATATCAGCGTTAAGACGATTGAGTTCGGCATCAATCACAGCCGTTTTTCTCACATCGTTAATATTCGTTAAATCAGTGGAAAATCCTGGACACCGTGGTTCTTACGTTCCAGGCTGCAAGCCGTAGCTTGAGGTTTCTATGCTTTTTGTTATTAATGCCTGGTGCATTGGTTTTACAGCCTGCGATTCAGATTGTCCTAGCCCCAAGCATCTATTGAAGCAGGCAGGCTGTGGCGGATCAACCCCCAATTAGTCGGGGGCTGCCCAGCTTGAGGCGGGCGGTAGCTTATGAGTGACACCTGTAGGTGTCTCCCACCGTCAGAGGCAACCCGTGGCACCCCATGTCTTCGCCAATCGACAAGGACTTATAACTCGTAAATGTTGCCTCTCGCTTTGATTCCGAGACCGGTTAAGACCAGGGATGGAGTTATTGCCTCTCCATAGCGCAAAGTCTGGGCTAAAATATAAAGATCATGTGTTGCCCATGCAGCATGATCCCTCTCTCGGCCCGCCTAGTTCACTCCAGAGGAAAGGTAACCTATACATTTAGAACAAGACAAGCTGCAGAAGCTGCCTGATCAGCAAAGCAATGCTCTAACTGTCCACCTGTCGGAGTTTCGATCCTAGACCAGCCGCCAACCAAGGCTTAGGGCCTGGTCTGCCCTGCCTGACAGTTTGTCTTTAGATTGCATTTCCTCGCACCAGGATAAGGCTTGTACCCTCCCAATTGTGCTCTTCCGCCCGAAGCCGTTCTCACAATGTATGGTGTTGTGTTTGGTAAGCGCCGCCCAACATTCGGCGCTAACAGAAGCAGGTAGTACTGTCTACTGCCATGCGGTAGCTCAGTCATATCTGACTAAGACCTGACACCATACTGCTTCAGAACCTCTTTGGAATCAATATTTAGTTAATTGTGACAACGAACATTATACCCCGGGCTTTTCCATCTCATTAGTCGAGGATGGAGTTTGAACCAAGTGTTACCAATTATGACATTCTGTCCACGCCATTAAACTATCTCCTAGTTCAGTTCTACTCCATTAATCTATCTCCTATTTCAGGTCTTCATCTAGGTCATATCCACACGTTACGCCACTTACATTTTAGTTAGATTCTTTTGCACTAAAAGTCTCCAAATATCATTATCGTTTCCAGACTTCCGCTGGTCGACAGCCATGTCTTGCTCATACAATGCATTACTGTCTTCTCTTCTTTTGTACAATCTGCTGTTGGAGCATATGACTGTATTATACATATATTCAGAGATTTCATTAACATTACTATAATTGAGATGTTCAAAATCATTTAAATCTGCATTCTGTTGACCCAAAATTTTGATCCTCTTTTGTATTCCTTCCACCCTGAGTAAATAATTATGTAGTTATACAAACATTCCTCTCTGGCTTAATATCTATAATACTGACATTCATTCCATCCATTTCATTCTCGATGGTTTCAGTTTTCCATTTTGTATAAGTATTTCAATATTCCAAATACTAATGTGTAAGCTTCCTCCTCCGTGGCGAAGTCGCTACAGACGCAGTTTGTAATCTTGCATTCGCGTTCCAAACACGGCTGCTGGCGATTTGGCAGCAGACTGTCTTGCGTTGGGTGTTTTATAAAATGGTATGGTTGCCGGTCGTTCAAAAATCAATGGCAAACTACTGAACGTAAACTTACCAAGAGATCACAAACAGCCAAAAAATGCTGGGTTGACTGCGGCGTCCTGTAAAGGATATGCAACTAACTTTTAACCTGTAAGCTATTTTTAATACTTAATTTGCACGCATCAACAGGATGATGAAGAGGTATCACATATAGCACATGATTCCAACCGGACGGTGTGATTACAATGGAACCCCCATTAATGTCGCTAACTGGATCCAGTCATGTCAAAAAGCATGTTGTAGAAAAGATAAAAACAACCATATTTTACGTTTCAGTGCCACGTGTATGTTTATGGTGTGACACCAATAGCTTTTGTGTAAAAAATGCCAGGCATTGCTAGGCAGCAGGGGATAGAGTTTATGTATGTGTCTCTTGCCCGTCCTTGACCAGGTTAGAGAGATATTGTATAAATATTGTTGCACCAGCAACTAACTCGCCTCCTCTCAATGAACACCGAATGTGTTAGTCCTCAGTGGCCGTCGATTATGTTAGTCCTCAATGACTATCGATTATGTTAGTCCTCAATGATCATCGATTGTGATAGTTTTCAATGACTATCGATTTTGTTACTCCTCAATGACCATCAATTATGATTATCCTCAATGACCATCGAATGTGTTAGTCCTCAGTGACCACCGATTGTGTTGGTCCACGGCTGCTTATTCCACACATCCACAGATAACCTATATACCTTGAGGTCATCCCACCATTCGCCACCTGTAGACGAACCTATTAATTGGACAGGCTCCCAGATTAGCATGTAGTGTGTGCCCGTGTGTGTGTGTGTGTGTGCCCGTGTGTGTGTGTGCCCGTGTGTGTGTGTGTGTGTGTGCCCGTTTGTGTGTGTCTGTGTGTGTGTGTGTGTGCCCGTGTGTGTGTGTGTGTGTGTGTGTGTGTGTGTGTGTGTGTGTGTGTGTGTTTCATATAACATGTACGAATCTAACGGAATAATCGTATGCACCTAGTGGCTTAGACACTATAATACAAAGAAATAACAACAGCAAAACTGGTATTTGCTCAACACAATTTAGAAACTGGATTAAGCATGAACAAACCAGAGGTAAGGTTGTGAACATTAACACCGGAACTTAGCCCGGAATTAAAAACTGAAGCACGTATACAGGAAAACATAATTTGTCTCACAACAATAAAAACATTACTTCCTGCCTGTGGATGAAAAAAATACAGTTTACTTTGTTTATAGCCATGTATTTGTCTTGAAAGCACGGCCACTTCTTGACCCAGTGGCCCTGCGCGTTATTCCTCGACCTCCAAGTGAAATATATCTTTTTGTGCAGTCACGCGCAAGATGTGGCTTCCTGTCTTGTCCCATCTGGGTGAAAAGCCAATGGCCGAGACATGTGTTTCTCACAAGAAAATCTCTTGCCCATGTTTTAGTAAACAAAACACGTACATTTTGTGTTTCGTGTGTCTGCCAGGAAGTGGAGCCAGTACAGATTGTTTCTCATAACTGGATCAGGAAGACTGTCGGGGCAAGCAGACGCGACTTGAATGAGAACACGTACTGGAGGAGGAATTCGCAGCAGAGGCAAGTTGAAATATTCGCACAGAAAGCAAATATAATATGCTGACTTTTGCTTCGATATAATGACATGAGACAGCAGAGCACATACTCCAGGATTGCCCAAACTACAACATATCCAGGCGAACCTTCTGGCCTAGAGAGACAACAGTGGAAGATAAACTCTATGGACCGCTGAATGAACTAAAAAAGACTGTTAGATTCATACAAGAGACGACATTGCAGTTGTAGACATGTTTCAAGCGAACGAAAGAAGAAGAAGAAGAAGAAGATGACATGATACATTTATGAAACCTACTTGAAGGAAAAGCCGAAGACAGGTGAGCTAGATAGAGACAGCTTTACACGTGGTATAATACATCAAGAGAGAACAAACAACCGTTCGAGAGCATAAAAACAAATGGAGATACGAGGTGTTAGATATAAATTGCCGCCAAACTTCATTGTTGTGACATCACTTAATTGATTTCAATTAAGTTTAGTTAAGTTGAATTAAGCAAAGAACCGACATCGCTGCACTCAGAACATTCCCATACGTGCTCCGTCCCCTCGTTCAACAGTCAGCCAAGAGTCATACTACTAATCGTTCCCACCGCTATCTGATTAAAAGTTCTTCTGGTCTTCCTCTTAGTATTGAGATTCTTCAAGAACCCCTGCCGATCCCCCGCAATCTCATTCTTTCTACATACAGGTTCCCAGTCTGTTCCCCCACTTTCTCCACCTGGTCCCACCTACGCACGATACCTTTCCCTTGATTGATTTATTTCAATGCATTAATTACGGACATAAATTTAGGTATCATCATCATCATCATCATCATCATCATCATCATCATCATCATCATCATCATCATCATCATCATCATCATCATGTTAATCATTTGGAACCCTGGTTTTAAAATCGATCACTCTGAAAGTGAAGAACAAGAAAATGAAGAAGAAGAAGCAGCGGCAGTAGGCGGATGAAGGAAAGGAGGAAAAGAGGAAAAATAAACACAATAATTACATTACAACAATAGTTAGTAGCAAAGGCAACAACGCGAAAGAGAAGAAGATATCTCTTATACGGGGGTGGGGGGGGGGGGGGAGAAAGGAAGAGTGTGTGGTCGCCATAGCGCAGTGGCTAGCACACTTGCCTGTGGACCCTGTAGTCATGGGTTCGAATTCGCATCAAACCGGATATTTCAAGTGAATCTGGGTTCCCGGGTCGACCAAGCCTAAAATGCCTGCGAGGATTTGTCATGTGAAATGAATGCAGGCGGAATGATATTGACCATATCACCCCCTCGAGCCCCGATTATGGGACTAGAACTATTATGTCCATTACACCTCCAGGCGTGTAAAAGCTAGCTTCACCTACTTGTGTGTGTGTGTGTGTGTGTGTGTGTGTGTGTGTGTGTGTGTCTTAGACGTGACAGTGACATATATGTCGTCACCCGGAGTAGACTTGTGTCACCGTGTCACCTTGTCATAAACACTTACCTGATGTCACAAATAGGATCATTAAAACTAACCAAGGCTGTACGGGGACGACAGGTTCCAGGCTCGGTGGTGGCATTCATAATTGTGTGCACTAGACACGCTATCCTGCTGTGACAGAGCACTTGTAGTGCCAGGGGTGACCAGAGGACGATGTAATCTACTGTCATGTAAAATAATGAAAAAATGATTATTCATTACAGTTGGCGTCTTCACGAAACTCGGTTATTACTACTATTACTGCTGTTGTTTCTACTACTAACACTACTACCGCCACCACAACTACTACTGCTACAACTATTACTACTACTGCTACCAACACAAAATTATGCCACAATCACAATCATTACCATCACCGTCACCACTAATTTATTATTACTAACACTACTACAATTATTCGTACCGATGCTACTATTTAGATTAGTTACCATCACCACTACCACCACCACCACCACCACCACCACCATCATTGGCATCAAATCCATCACAATTACCACCACAGCTATTAAACTACAATTACTACTACTTCAATCACCACCAACACTTTAACTACTAATATTGCTACTTATATTCATATTACTACTGCTACTACCCCAACAACAACAACAACAACAACACTACACTACTACTACTACAACTACTACTACTACTACTACTACTACTACTACTACTACTACTACTACTACTACTACTGCTGCTACTACTACTACTACTACTACTACTACCACTGCTACTGTTACTACTACTACTACTACTACCACCACCACTACTACTACTACTACTACTACTACTACTACTACTACTACTACTACTACTACTACTACTACTACTACTACTACTACTACCACTACTAATATATGGTGTATTTTTAATTACTGTGCAGTGTTTGAAAATATTGCCGGTCCATTTTTGTATTCACCCTTTGTAAAGTTCATGCAACATAATAGGTAAATACAAAACTTGGACCGGCAATATTTTCCAACACTGCAATCATTAAAAATACACCCTGTACTACTCTGCCCTATAGTCATGAGTTCGAATTCTCATCGCGGCTGATATTTAAAAACAAATTGACCTGTATACCCAGGTTGACCAGCCTTACATGGGTACCAAGAAAT
The DNA here is from genome assembly GCA_014155875.1 of Cepaea nemoralis. NCBI lineage: Eukaryota > Metazoa > Mollusca > Gastropoda > Stylommatophora > Helicidae > Cepaea > Cepaea nemoralis. The sequence continues at coordinate 36,645 of JACEFZ010004670.1, forward strand.
ATCTTTGGAAGTAAAGGCGATGTTTGTGAAATCGACTACATCGCCCATTGTATGCCGAGTGTTCTATAAAAGGAATGAACTATGACCACACTCCCAACACTTTCCATGGCTTGAGAAAAGGGTATTTTACTATACCTTTTGTTGCACAATGACAAACTACCCAACGTAAATTTGCCTAGTAAATTACAAACTACAAAAGATGCTGGGACTGACTGCGTCATCCTGTAAAAGACATGCAATTAAGTTGTTTTTGTTTTCTTTGTTGTTGCAACATGTTATTATAAGCCAACAGGTCAACGTTCTGTATGAAAAATGCTCCAAGAAGTAAAAAACAATAAAATGGTTTACAATTTTGTACAGAATTACGAGCAGACATTAATGTTGAAAAGCACTTAGCTGGTCCGCCAGAATGTTGAAGTCTGTGTCCCGAGTCAGGAATTAAAATGCTAATTACAAAGGCTCGTCTCATTATTCAGGGCTTGGCATGAAAATTATTGTGGCAGCTCATGGGTCTCCAAATTTAAAGTCCAAAAACAGTCTTTATGCGGGCCATTAGAACAATTAGACCAAGCTTTACCGTTTGTCCTTCTCAAATATTTCGCTGCTTGTGATACAAGTGTATGTTGTATTATTCTAATGTTATGATTGATATGATATTCTCATTGCGACAAATGCAAGAAAAATGCCGTGAACAGAATCAACCACTGTTTATTGCCTTCATCGACCTCACAAAGGCATTTGATTTGGTCAGTAGCGAGGGTCTGTTCAAGGCTACTAAATAAGAATGGCTGCAAACCAACTCTTCTGTCCATTGTGGAATCGTTCCACATAGGCATGAAGGATATAATAAAGTTTGATGGTACAACTTCAGAAGAGTTTGAAATCAAGAGTGGAGTTAAGCAAGGTTGTGTACTAGCTCCAACCTCTTTGGAATATACTTTTCACTTCTACTGAAATATCCCTTTCGTGATCAGGATAGTGGTATATACATTCACTCACGCTCAGATGGCGGCCTCCAAAATTCTCAGAAATTGAAGGCCAAGACCTAAATTAGGAGGGTACTGATAAGAGAGTTGCTTTTTTGCAGATGATGCTGCAATTACAACTCACTGTGAGGAAGAATTACAATGTCTACTATCTGCATTCTCCAATGCTTGTTCTGAATTTGGTTTAACAATTAGCAAAACGAAGACACATATTATGTCACAAGGCGCACATGGGGTAACATCAATCTTTATTGACGATGCCGAACTAGAGATAGTAGACCATTTTACATATCTAGGATCAGAGGTAAATAGCAAATTATCAGGAAATCAACATCCGGATTGGTAAGGCAGCAACAACAATGAATAGGTTAACATAAAGAGTCTGGGAGAACAGGAAGCTTACTGTCAAAACAATAGTCCTTATCTATCAAGCCTGTGTCCTTAGAACTCTTCTTTGGCAGTGAAGCCTGGTTAACTTATTAACACCAAGAGAAACGTTTAAATAGCTTTCATATGTGGTGTCTGCGAAGAATACGTGGTATTAAGTGGAAGACAAAATCACAAACACTGAAGAATTGGAAAGATCAGGTTGTGTGAAGGTTTATTCCATGATCAGTCTTCGTAGAATTGGATGGATAGGACACGTTAGGAGGATGGATGATGGTAGAATTCCAAAGGACATCTTTTTTTTAGTGAATTACAGATGGGTAAGAGATCTCAGAGTCGGCCTCTACTACGATACAAAGATGTGTGTAAGTGGATCATGACTGATACAGGCATTGATAATGCACATTGGGAGCAAGTCACCGCTGAACGTGTTGCATGGAGGGCAAATATCATAAATGGAATAAAGACAACGGAAAAAATTATTGCAGATAAGTCAAACACCGAGTGTGTGAGACATAAGATGGTGCATGGTGGTGGAAATGACGATGTGTTCACATGCATCAACTGTAGACGAACATTTACAGCGCGAATGGGCCATATCAGTCACACTAGCCCACGACATGTGTTGTAGTTATTATGCCTTTTTGAAGCACAATGTAACAAACTATCGTCTGTCAAGATGGCAAGGTGACAATGATGCGTAGACATTTTTCTTTCTATCTATTGCTCGTCGTTTTATAGGCGATGACTTAGAAAGAAGGTGACGATTTTGACCGAGATCAAATTGTCACCTGAGTTAAGCTGAGTGTTAAAAACCGATTCGAAAGTCTAGGAAGTATGGTCAAAGAAGATGGCAGAATAGACCGAGAAATCGAAATCACATGTCAAAAGGCAAGTGAGCTTATATATCAACTATCACCCATACTTCTTCTTTTTCTTCAGCATTCCAAGCCATTGAGGTTCTTTGCTGCAGATACAAGCCGTCTCCATTCGTTTCTCTGGTTGACCTTCTCTTGCCAGTCGTTGATTCCAAGTGCTTGTAGGTCTGTATGTATATTATCTCTCCACCGTCTTCTTGGCCTACCTCGGGGTCTACGGTCATTTATTTCCTGAGTGTAAGCGAGTTTTGTTTCCCTATTATCTTCCATTATTTCTATATGCCCCAGCCATTGCAGTCTATTAGCCTTCATGATACCAGTGATTAGCGGGGACTTAAACAGATCATAAATGTCTTTGTTGCTTCTTCTTTTCCACTCTCCACTTTGTGTATCCCTTATGGGCCCAAGATGCGTCTTAAGACTTTGTTCTCAAAGGTTTGTAACAAGGCTTTGTCTCCTTTAGTTGTACTCCAGGTTTCAGAGCCATACAGCACAACTATCACCCATTCTGAAACATCCAAATATACCTATGACTGCAAAATGACAGATAATAAATAATATATTCACACCAACTTTATGCTACTATCAATGTCAAACTTGGACATTATCCACATCACACTTACACAAAATCAACACCTGTTAGATGAGATGCTTGAGGAGAGCTGCCTATGTAACTACTTGAGAGAAAATAAGAAATGATCTTATCAGACAGACAGTGAGATCAACACCTTGCCCCACAGATATTGAAAGACAGACGATCAAATGGTTCGGCCATCTTGTTAGAATACAACACCATCAACTAACCGCACTGTCCCTACATCAAAGAAGATCTGCAACGAGAGCAATAGAGCACCGAGAAGTAAATGGATTGACCAAATTAAAAACATTGTACAATCACACGTAAAGACACTATCTTGTGGCACTCATCGGGCGCTTGAGCGCCAACTATTCCTCCCAACGACGCTTGACGGAAACAGTGGAAGACAATGATGATTAAGAACCGATGACGCTGCAGAAAACATATGAAAGTAACATTGTTGAGAACATGAATTCTCTCTACGACAACATACTGATCCCAATTATGGACAATTACTTCATGATTACACGGCTTTTAAGCTGACACATTACAGACCAGCTCTTAGAATACCCTAGACCACGAAGAAGAAAGACATGGACATGCTACAAGAATCTGAACGTCAAGAGCAGCATTTCTCGGAAGGTGAAATTGGCCAGATTGACCGTCACAGTCGTTTGCGCGGACAATAGCGGGGTTAAAAGGCAAGAGAAACCACTTCTTTGCATCGAGTTTTATCTTATATGTCTCGGTCTCTTTCCGCGGCGCGGTCTCCCGAAAGCATTGCACAAAGCACGAACTCCTTAGCTCCAGGGACGGCCCCCTGGAGGCTCAGAGAAAATTGTACTCGTGAACTGAATGACGTAGACTGGAATCGAACCCACAACCTTTGGAGCGCGAGGCAGACAGTGTAACCACTTCGCCACGGAAACTCCCTGATGTGCAGAGAACAGTGATATGAGGCATGTTTGCTTGGAAAACAAATCCTCTCAAAGAGCACGAAGATAAACAAATGACATTGCAAACATAAAGGGCATGAAACTGCATGAGACCAGAGACCTCACAAAGAATGGAGAAACTAACGGGTGGGCCATGATGAGAGCTAATTCCTTTAAAGAACCTGCTACATGAGTAAAACACACAGATGTACAAATATAATGATGATAACATCTTCTCATTTCCATTTGGTTTCAGTTGCTGTCTGTGCTGAGACAAGGCTCTACTAACCCAGACAATTACAAGCCTCCCATTGAACTACCGAGCCCAGAGGAAGTATTCCCGCCTTGTGACAATGCAGACGACGACATCACCAACAGTCAGTCGGATCTATACTTGGATTTCTCCGAGACGTCATCATACCCGACCTTGTCAACTGGAAGCACATACAGTACTCAGTAAGTGGTGTAAAACAGTGCGGTCCACCTGAAGACATCAAAATAATCATAGTCATATGTCTTGCCGGGCGACTGTAATCATGAGCCTCAACAACTATGTTTGTCTGTTTTCTTTTTAAGTTCTTCTGATTGTCTTCCTTGCCAATCTGTCACAAAGTAACGCACCATTACAGAACACAATTACGTAAATCACAGAAGATATTTTATATTTTTTACAGTTCCCCAGCTTTACAGCAGTTCCACTAATTTTATTGCCAATCTGTCACATATCCGACATTTTCTACATCTGTTAGACTCTTGTCGATTACACTTTTATATTCTTGTCTCAAATTCTTTATCTGTCCGTGTCTCAAATATTACATTAGATTCTTGTCTCGAGAACTTGTTAAGATTCATAACTCGAATACACTTTTAATCTCTTGTCTTGAATACTTTGTTAGGTTCTTATCTTGAAAACTTTGTTAGAATCTTGTCTCGAATACATATTTAGATTTCAGCCTCGAGTTCTTTGTTAGATTCTTGTCTCGAGTACAACCCTCTGATAGACTCTTGTCTAGAAGCACTCCTGTCGAGTTCATTCGCTTTCCATTATATTGTATTCAGCTCGTTAGATTACTCGCAATATCTAACTAATTCTCTGTGATCATTTAAATATATAATTCATTATCTGTGATCTATTAAATATCTAATTCATTATATGTGATCAATTAAAGGAATTCCACAACAGAAGGAAAACACAACAGACGACTGACTATAGTTCTAGTGCTGTTTGGACTGACTGTGTTGGTTGGCATGTCTGTTACCCTTGGAGTCATCCTCCACGTTCGATCAGACAAAGGTAAGTGACTGATTGTATTTGTTTATGTGATTGTTACTATGCATGTTACCGGCTTGTATGGCTTTGGGGTGGTGAGATGCCTAGTTTCAGAATCCCCCATCATACTGAGTCGGCGGTTCGAAATTCGGCAATTTGAAATCAGACTGCTTTGTGTTAATTTCAATGATATAAGTCGTCGGCCGTTTAGAAGGTAATGGTAAACTATTCATCTAATATTGCTAGTATATCACAAACAGCCAATACATGCTGGGGTTGATTGCAGCGTGCTGTAAAGGCCACACAACTAGTTCTAACTGTCTGTGTCTGTGTTATAGGCCGGCTCCGTGGAGAAGGTGTTAAGGACGCATTTCGCATACCGCGTCCGAATCACAGCTGCGGGCGATTTGACAGCAGACCGCCTTGCGTTGGTTTTTATGAAATGGTCGTTCAGAAAGCAAAGTCAAACTTGTGAACGTAAACTTACTCAGGAATCACGAACAGCCAAAAAATGTGGGGGTGACTGCGAAATGTCCTGTAAAGTATAATCAACTAATCACATTATGGACCGAGAGCGCCCCGAGAAGGTTGTGACAACTGAGAAGGACAAAGGTGATAGAGGCAGTGTGACAAAAGAAGAAATTGCTGGATGAGGTGGGGAAATGACACGGTGATGATTTGCGGTGAAAAAATATTGTGAACGAACACAAAGGACACATGTAGAGGAACATGATACCGTCCGTCGCCCGGAAGTGATGATGATGTGTGTCATCTCTGATGAGTGGATGTGCGAGTGTGATGTCTGTGTCAGTTTATATTTGTATACTCTCTGTGTTTTTGTAGATGTCATGTGTATAAATTGAGAGCGATCAATACCTTTGGTATATTGATACCATGTATTCCTGGTAAGGCTACATTAATAGAGTTTATTAATAAATTGCCATCGATAATTATTTTGTGTGTATGTGTATCATGCCATTAATAATCTTGTATTTATTGGCTTCGTAATTATATTTTTTAGGCCTCTTCCTTTCACAATGAACCTTTCTGCCCACTGTTGTCCATCGAGGCCCAAGTGGCGGTGATAGTGATCAGTTCGTATTTGGTAGGTTACCGCGGTCTTACTGACCAGACACTTTGTGATCCTAGCCAAAAGGCCGAGTTAAAAATGTTTTGCATATCCTTTACAGGATATCGCTGTCAACATCAGCATCATTCAGCTGTATGTTGATTTCTTGGCAAGATTACGCTCAGTAGTTTGCCATTGCTTTCTGAGCGGCCGGCTCAGTTATCCCGCAAGTCACCAGCGGGGGTCGAACCACTCCCAGCTCTCGCCCTGCTACGAGACTCTGCGTGATAAACGGGATTACGGAGAAAGTGTTGTAACCCCTCGGCCAGAGAGACCGGCAAAAGGCCGAGAGCTTTGAATTTTAACTGAATTTCGTTCAAGATAATACTGCTGGTTGTTTATATTTTAAATAATCACAAACGTGATTTATACATACAACTGTAATGCCAATTTCTTCTTATTTTAGTCCATGCCGTGTGGCTTTGATGACCAATCCACTGTCTCGTGCGCTGCTAGTCATTACTGATACCGATATTCCTTCATGCTATGATGTCAAACCGTCTTACATCTTCTTGCTTGGTCAATCATTGCCTCTCCTCCAACCCATCTACCCCAGGGTGACGACAGCCATCCCCTTCTCATGATGTGAGTAACCCGTTCTCTTTGTAAGTGAACTTCTTTCAAGATATCTTCATTATTCTTATCATCAGTCCACGGTATTCTCATAATTCTTACACAAAACTTCATCTTCGCAGCATCAGTTTAGTTCCTAACTTGTATGCTAATTGTCAATGATTGGCTTCCGCGTATCATGACTGGCTTAATATAGCTCTTTAGAGCTTTTATCTCACTTCGATTAATAAAGATAAATTGCGGAGAATATTCTTCATCTTGTCGCCTTCACTTGAGCTATTCTACATTTAAATTCCTAAATACAAATTCCATCTGCTATTATTAAAGTACCCACATAATTAAATACACTGACTTGTTTCAATGACCTAGCATTTAATTAAGTGAAAGTCTCTTATGTGAGCATCAGTTAATATATATATATATAAATATACACAACAATTTAAGATACATTTCTCATCAAGTGTGTGTGTTTATTTGTTATGTCTGATTTTGCTATGACCTTATGCAACTATCATGTTTTTTTAAAATCATTTCAGAAGAATCGTCCTTATCGAGATCACGAACAGATGATGTAAATAAACTGGAAGATGTTTACTCACCATCACATCCACAGTCATCCACAGAATCTTTGTCAGCCCACCAATCCTATACATCAGAAACGCCTCAGTGGTTCAAGTCCTCGCTGCTTCAGAACTCACAATCAACGTTGTCTCATTTTTCACTATCACCATTGGCGAACTTGCTATCCACACCACCCATGACCTTTTCGTCAAATTCGAAACCTGCAAATCCACAGATGTTCAAACCATCCACATTTGCTTTACCTAGATTATCCACAACGACTTTGCCTTCATCTTTCGAATTAGTTCCGTCGTCGTCATTATTTCATTCTACTTCAAAGCCAGTATCTCAATATTATTCATCAACGGTGCCCAATTCTCCCATGTCGTCCTTGCTCAAGATGCTGAAATCACCGCTGCCTATAGATCGACCACCAGTATTATCTGAAATACTGCTTCAACCACCCACACCGCCAGTAACCAGGTTATCAGTGTTGTTACAAACTCAATGGTCAGCACCTTCGATGCCCAACAAAGATACTTATGTACCATCTTTATTCCAACCAGCCAGTCAGCCACTAATTCACATGACTCCCCCGTCAAATCCACAATTTTCCTTGTCGGCTTTACCTGCATTGTCATTGTCAGGCACCTCATCAGCGGAGAAGCAACACGTGTTAACGTATCCCAATTCGCAGTCGTCCACTTCTTCACATCAGAATTCACAAATGCAGAAAATATCTAGTCACCATCAGTTGGTGAACTCCCCACCAGCCACGGACTCGTTGTCCCACTTGTCTGTATCCTCCCCATCAAAGTCTTGGAAGACATCAGGTTCCACAAAGTCAATATCAACATTGTCTGGATTATCGCCGGAAAGTATTCCAAAGATGTACAGATCAGCAATATCCCAGTTAGCCACTACACGAAAGCCGATTATAATAGTCACGCTCAAGAAGTTCCTGTCAACAATACCAGCACCTTTGATGTCAAAAACAGAGAGGATTTATAATCCACACAGCCCACACTTTCTTAAACAGTCAATAGCCAGAGGATTCATATCATCAATACCCATGGGGTCAACACACTCACCAGGATATGATTTCAGAGAACCGCATCTAAATACTTTTAGAATTCCATCTTCAAATTCATTTGGACAAGGCTCAAGACACCTTCAGCTTAAGCCATTCGGAATGCCCACGTCATCTGATCCTGCCGTAGTTACGCCCTCAGACTCCTTACGCCCTCACTTTCGTGCTCCAGTTCAGTCTGAGTGGATACAATCCACAACTAAAACTCCACCCCGGATGCTCTATTCCCCGTCGCAGATCTCTGGGCCAGCCAGGCTATCACACCCGTCTTCAGACGGCAGCCACAACTATATGTCCAAGATGACGCTTCCTGTAACAGCCACACAAGGGGGCGCTACTGACCTGAAGACAGAGCTGGCCACAAACACAACCTCGCCTATCTCTGAGGGAGAATCGCAAACTCTGAAAGAGACATCAGGCCACGAGTTTGTTTTGTCGGAGATTAGAACATCATTGTTTGACAAGGCAGCAGGAAGGCCAACAAAAGAAGTAATTGTAACAACAGAAAGGCCACAAGGAGCAACAGCGTCCGTAATCACACTGCTATTTTCACATACCGGAAGTGTCCCAACTGGAGAAAGCGCACACGAAGCTATAACTACTAGTGTGCTCACACAACGTCAAGATAACGCTCACATGTCTATTGGGTCGAACTCAGTCGAGATGTTTAAACTCAGGAAACAAACTTCGTTTCCTTTCTCAGTAGCTTCTACAATACGTCCAGCGCCGTCTTCGTTACAGAAGGATGAAGGCAATGAAGGCAACATCAGTGACGATATAACAGAGCTTGTCAACGTGAGAAGAAGTAATGTTTCCTCGTCTAATAATAACGTGTCCACGTTTGGAAATTATTATAGCTCAAAGTCCAGCCTGGGTAGATTGCCTAACAGACAAGATGGTCATTTGGGAGGTGCTCTACACACATCATCTTCTATGTACCCGGACAGAAATTTAACAGTTCTGACAGAAGAGAATCGAGTTGAAAAATACACCCACACGCTTGTCAACACAACTTCTAACCCTCAAAATGCTGATACAGCAACTAGCAGTGAAAGCATATCATCTTCAAGCAGACATGGAGCGCTTGATGCTAACAACGATGTGGTAGCTTCCTATCTGAGAAGTATAGAAAACGCAGGTATGAATAGATCACTGGCATCAGCCGAAACTGATATCAAACAGTCATCGATACTTGGCATGGCGCTTTCTAGTTCGGAAACTAAAGTTACAAAAACAACCAGCACTACAAAAGACAATTCAAACGACATGAGAATACTTAACACAAGCTATGGAAACTTATATAACACAGGTGACATGGGCACATTTTATGCAAATAACATGACATCCTTTGTTGGTACACAAGTTGATTCTAATCCATATCACACGAAAGTAACTCCGACTGTAGCCGGATCCCATCCTGCAGACAGCGGGGATGTTTCTCAGATTGACCAGGGAATCAATTATCCTACTAATGATGCAAACAGAGATAACAGCAGTCCATCTAATACAAGAAACATAATCCAGACTGGTCATGCAAACAGAGATGGCATCAGTACATCTAATACAAGAAACATAATCCAGTCTGGTGATGCAAGCAGAGATAACAACAGTCCATCTAATACAAGAAACATAATCCAGTCTGGTGATGCAAGCAGAGATAACAACAGTCCATCTAATACAAGAAATATAATCAAACCTGGTGATGCAAACAGAGATAACAGCACTACATCTAATACAAAAGACATAACCCAATCTGACGATGCAAACACAGATAACAGCAATAAATCTAATTCAAGAAACATAATCCAGTCTGACGATGCAAACAGAGATGGCAGCAGTACATCTAATACAAGAAACATAATCCAGTCTGACGATGCAAACAGAGATAACAGCAGTACATCTAATACAAGAAACATAATCCAGTCTGACGATGCAAACAGAGATGACAGCAGTACATCTAATACAAGAAACATAATCCAGTCTGGTATTGAAAACAGAGATGGCAGTAGTACATCCAATACAAGAAACATAATCCAGTCTGGTGTTGCAAACAGAGATGGCAGCAGTACATCTAATACAAGAAACATAATCCAGTCTGGTATTGAAAACAGAGATGACAGCAATAAATCTAATACAAGAAACATAATCCAGTCTGGTCATGCAAACAGAGATGGCAGCAGTACATCTAATACAAGAAACATAATCCAGCCTGACGATGCAAACAGAGATGGCAGCAGTACATCTAATACAAGAAACATAATCCAGTCTGGTATTGCAAACAGAGATGGCAGTAGTACATCCAATACAAGAAACATAATCCAGTCTGGTGTTGCAAACAGAGATGGCAGCAGTACATCTAATACAAGAAACATAATCCAGTCTGGCGATGCAAACAGAGATGACAGCAGTACATCTAATACAAGAAACATAATCCAGTCTGGTATTGCAAACAGAGATGGCAGTAGTACATCCAATACAAGAAACATAATCCAGTCTGGTGTTGCAAACAGAGATGGCAGCAGTACATCTAATACAAGAAAACATAATCCAGTCTGACGATGCAAACAGAGATGACAGCAGTACATCTAATACAAGAAACATAATCCAGTCTGGTATTGAAAACAGAGATGGCAGTAGTACATCCAATACAAGAAACATAATCCAGTCTGGTGTTGCAAACAGAGATGGCAGCAGTACATCTAATACTAGAAACATAATCCAGTCTGGTGATGCTGGGCTGGCATCCATGCTGGCGCCATTATCATCCACTGTGGCCGAAACACAGAACCCAGAAGGAGGCTCCAACAGAGAAAGTGAACTTGTGATGGCAATATCAAACCAGACGTCAAAGTCAACAGAAACATCAAATCAACTGTCGATAGGCACAATAAATCGACAGCCGGTGGGAACACCAGATTTAAATCATCAGTCGAAGGAAACATCAAATCAACATTCAAAAGGGACATCATATCAACCATTGATGGGAATACTAAATAAACAGTCGACAAAGATGCCACTTGATCAGCTAGTAGGAGCATCAACCCATTTGTCGACAGAAACACCAAATTACTCCCTGACAGGATCAACAAATCGGCAGTCGTCAAAAACTTCGAATCAACATTCAATAGAAACATCAGATCAACAGCTAACAGAAGCTTTACACCAACGGTTTATAGGAACGTCACATGAAAAGTCGATTGGAACATCAAGTCAACAATCGAATGGAACATCAACTCAGCATTCCTCAGAAACATCACATCAGCAGATCATAGGCACACCGCATCAATTATTAAAACAAGCGGTCGGAATATCAAATGAAAATTTGAGGAAAACATCGAATCAAGAGTCGATAGAAACACAAAATCAGTCCTTAGGAGGATCAATAAATGTTCTTTCGACAGGACCATCAATTCAGCCGTCAAATGGGTCAATAAATCTGCTGTCGAATCAGACATCGAATCAACAAACCTTAGGAATATTAAATCAACAATCAAGAGCCACATCAAATCAACTAACCAGAGAAACATCAAGTCAACAAGACACTGTAACCTTAAATAACCAGACAATGAGACCGTTAAATAGAACGTCAATGACGACATCCAGCCAACAGTTTAGAAATACAGGCGATGTAGAATCAATAGAAAATCTAAATCAACAGTCGCTAGAAACATCCAATCAGCAATCGACAGCACCATTAAATCAGCAGTCATTAGGGACATCGAATAAACAATTTGTAGGAACAACAAATCAACATTCCAGTAGAATAACAAATCAAAGTCATCAGGAACATTAAATCAACAATCTAGAAAAACATCATTTTCTAAAGACAATTCTAAATTACCGCCAGCAATTGTTATTTGGGATAAATCCACACCGCTGTCAACATCTAATAAAACAACATCTAAAAGCCGTGTCACATCTATACCATCTGAAGATGAAGTCCATGTATCTTCAACACAATCAGCAAATTCTAAAACAATACAAACAAGCGAGGCAGTCACTAGGCGTAGATCAGAGACCAAGGCTAACACAATACAAACACCCAAAACAGTCTCTGGACGATCGTCAGTGACAAAGTCTAAAATACCGTTGCCAAATACCAAACGAGCACTTGTAGTGACAACTGTCAGAAACATCAAGTATCCCAAAGTACCACAGACAAACGCAACGACAAAAGAATCCTCTTCATCTAGGGAAACGACAAGTGATAGAAATATTTCAGCATCAAACGCTACGACAAATACCTCTACAGCAACTACCGCTACAACACCAACTGCTACAACTACTACCGCTACAACAACTGGCGCAACAACTACCACGCTGGATCCTTTTGCATGTAAGAAATACAGCGACACACAAAATACACTAGACCTTAGGAGTTATGTTTTAAAGCTCTTATAAAGCTAACATCACGCGTCCGTATATGTGGATATGTGTGTGTGTGTGTGTGTGTGTGTGTGTGTGAGTATATGTGTCCGTGAGTGAGCGAGTGCATGCGTACGTACCAAAGTGTTTTAGTGTACATAAATCTGTCTGTCTGTCTGTCTGTCTGTCTGTCTGTCTGTGCGACCAATATCTGTCATTCCACCTGTTCGCTTGTCTGTCTGTCCATCACTCTGCCTATCTGTCTGTCCTTTGTCTATCTAGAAAGTAATAATAAAACCTAACTAATGATCTTGTCTGTCTATTGTCCAACTTGTAGCTTACCAAGGAGTAGGAAATCCTGACGGCGGAAGTGGCCTATCACTCTCAGATCTAGAATCGGCACTGAAAAAAGACGGGCTAAATAATCAAGGTGTGCTTCTAGATTATTCTCTGTTGCTCCAGAACCTGCCGCCTCCCGAGACTCTCCCAAGGGCTATGGCTACCAAGATAGCAGCTAAACCGCCTCCCATACCTACAGCCAGGCCGCCACTGACACCAAAGCCTCCAGAAAGTAAGTACTTAAGTCCCATCAAGTTTCGTTATATCAAGATAGTTCTAGCTGTTGTCATTATCAAGATTTGTTCTTCTATAGTCCTAGCCCTAGAAGCAAGTACCTGGATGGCTTGGCCTTGTGGCATGGTCAAGACAGAAACACGGAGCTGATCCACGACTCTGGTGATCGAGTGAGATGGCAGAACATGACCGCCCACGCTTACCGGCATGGCACATGATGGATGGGATAGTCCTAGCTATTGCCAATATCAATATTTGTTCTTGTATGTTCTAGCTGTATTGTCATTATCAATATGCGTTCTTGTATTCTTCTGGCGAATGCCATTATCAGGATTTGTTCTTGTATATTTCTAGCCCAATTGTCAATATCAAAATAAGTTTCTGTATAGTCTTAGTTGCATTGCCAATATCAAGATTTGTTCATTTATAGGCCTAGCTGTATTCTCGTTATCAATGTATTCTTTCTTGCATGATCCTAGCTATTGTCATAGCTCGTGTCATCTGGGTATTTATTTTCATATCATATGTTCTTACTATGTTCTAACAGTGGCAGACAAGTTAGAAGTACGGCTTTTGCTTATATGGAAACCTAAACAAGGCAACATAAGCAAACATGTGGACATTATACCCACCCTTCATTCTAGAGGTGTGGACGACACGCCGAGCCTTTAGAATAAGGCTAAAAAAATAGGAGCACTCGTGTATATCTTTCACGTTACAAACACCTCGGCAGTTGGTAATGGAAAAGAACCAGTCGGATATACTTGTGTCCCTGCTAAATTTCAAAATTAGGTAACACACCCACTTACTGATGTTTATAGTATGTATAGTTATAAAGGGATTCTTGACGCCAAGCTATCCATTGAAGTGGAATCACCGATCTGTATATAACAATATTAGACGGTAACATATAGTGGTAGATGTCATGTTGTGCTGGACTGACTAGTGTGTGTGTGTGTGTGTGTGCGTGTGCGTGTGTGTGTGTGTGTGTGTGTGTGTGTGTTTGTGTGTGTGTGTGTGAACACCGTGGATGGTTAGAAAGAGCAACTAAGATATCTGGGAAGAAGTTACCTCACAAAGATAACTGGTTACTCTCATCAGACTAAGACAGTCCACATATTTTGGGCGTGTCATGAGAATGGGAAATCTGGAGTATGTCGTCACAACATGAAAATTGGAGGGGAAGAGATTCAAGGGAAGACCAAGCGAAAGGTGATGGATGGTTTGACATCATGACATGGAGGAACATTAGTATCAAATATGATTGTTAACACAAAAGACAGTAGGCTGTGGACACACGTGATCACCAACGCCACACGGCATGGACTATAAGAAGTGTTAAACATTCCAGAAAATAGCACCATGGGATGGACTGACCAGCTCTCATCACCCTACCCTTCCTTCCCAGTAAACTCTCTGATATCTATGTGATGATTCCACATAGGTCCTAACACTTTACTGGTCGCAGCCAAATGCAGGCCTCTCACAAATGCCGACTCTACTCCAAACTATTGGGTTTGTCAGTAAGTTATCTGAATACCAAACATGTATGTGTTATCTTTATCAGCCAGCTTGTAGGTTGCAGAATGTTAAACAGAAAAATAACAATCTAATGGTATATTTCTTTGTTATCTTTTTATGACATTTTGTATTAATATAATTATCGAATTCAGAAATAACAATTATACCGTCTTTCTCGGTGTTGTCGTTATGTATATAGCAGAAATGTTGCTCAGAGAAATAAGAATATGATCCTTTTAATATGTTTATCATTATATGCCAGTTTGCATATAGCGCCGACTCTGATGAGAGGGGTAACAGACGCAATTCGTATTCCCGCATACCGCTTTCAAATTTCAGCAGCGGGCCATTTCGCAGCAACCGCCTTGCGTTGGTTTTCTACAGTGGTATGAGGGCCGGTATTTCAGACAGCAATGGAAACTACTGAGTGTAAACTTGCCAAGAAAGCACAAACAGCCAAAAAATGCTGGGGTTGACTGTGTCGTCATGTAAAGGATATGCAACTAACTTGTATGTAGCAGAGAAATAACTATCTGATCGCCTGAATTTGTGTTATTACCGAATGCCAGTTTATATATATGCAGCAGCACTGTCCAGCTGAAAAATAACAATCTTAGCGTCTGTATCTGTTAACGTTATCTGCCACTTTGTATGTTCAGAATTGTTGATCAGAGAAATAATCTTTTGGTCTATATCTGTGTTATCAGCCACAACACCATTCAAATGGAGCAAGTACCTGGCACCAGTTCTGGATACAGATACAGAAAAATGTAACCTTGCAGAAATGTACGAGTAGCATTAGAGAAAACTCATTGTTTCCAGTAATTCCAACTTGTAGAAGTGAATGTGTCAGCAATTCAGAACATGACATAATTTTTCTTGTTAACGCTTACATTTGGTTCCGAGCATTTAATTACCTCTAGAGCCTATGGTAAAGGGTGTGTTTTCATTCTCGACTTCGTTGCTTTCCCATCTCTGGAACACGGCATCACATTAAGTAAACGTGGCATCGTAGTGGTAGAGTTAGGAATTGAGATAAAAGGAAATCTGGCCTCTTCTGTCATGGCAAAACGGAATGTTCTATGGAAGCCATGACACAGGTTTTCCCGTGAAAATGAGGCTATACAAATTTATGCTGATCGATATATATCATCTTGTTTGTGTCTGTACACATCTTTGGGATACCTGTCTCCTTGTCTGGGACTGTACACAGTTCTAGCGCTACCTATCATCTCGTATGTGGCTGTACACATCTCCAGTGATACCTACATTCTTGTATGGGACTGTACACATTTCATGTGGTACCCCTTAATCTAGTATACGTCTGTACAGATTTCTGGTGGTACCTATCATTTTTATGAGACCGTATACACGTCTCGTGGTACCTATAATTCTGTACGTCACTGTACACATCTCTGGTGACACGTATAATCTTGTTTGGGATTGCACACAGTTCATGTGGTACCCATAATCTTGTATTGGACTTTACACAGATTTAGCAATACCTATAATCTTCTATGGGTGTAAAAGCTGGATATTTATTTTAAATTTGCATACAGGATCAAGACCCCTAAGACTTGTAATACCCTGAAACATTGAACTACACTGATAACACAAAGCATTACATTTTAGATATTGTATCTACGGTGATCAGAAGGCTTGGACAATTTTCTTCAGTGGACAATTACACAGTTGACGATAACTAAACTTACATCAACTCAATATAGAGAGCTGCTGAAATACAAGACGCTTTGTCACATCAAATGGCATAAACAACTATAATTAATGAAGGGAAGATTCTTCGAAGGTGAGGGCGCTAAAGGGACTGGAAGATATTCATGGACTCAGATCTAGATGTAGTCAGGGGACAACTGGGTTTAATGTAATTCCAAACCTCAAGACAAACACCATTGGGGGACCATTACGCCAACGTTGACCGCAGAACTGGCACTAGATGATGGTGTTGAAGATAAGGCACATATGTAATCATTTTCATCCTTTTCGCGCCAAATGAAGTAAATAGAAACTATTACTGAAAATAGAAACGAAAATATGGTAATATTTCAATATAGCCAGAATTTCAGATGAGTTTGAATTGCTTGAAACAATGAGACCAATATTTTCTTTATGCGATGGCATGGCTTGTTCCCGCGTCTGTTGCACGGCATTTTGATGTTAAATGCTGCTTGTTCCCGCGTCTGTGCACGGCATTTTGATGTTAAATGCTGCTTGTTCCCGCGTCTGTTGCATAGCAATTTGATGTTAATTGTTCCTTGTTCCCGCGTCGGTTGCACGGCCTATTGATGTTAGTAGCTGCTTGTTCCCGCGTCTGTTGCATAGCATTTTGATGTTAATTGCTGCTTGTTCCCGCGACTGTTGCATAGCATTTTTATGTTAATTGCTGCTTGTTCCCGCGACTGTTGCATAGCATTTTGATGTTAATTGCTGCTTGTCTGCGAATTTCCCGTACACTTGCGTGAAGTTTGTCTAGCTAACTCGTGTTTGCATGCGTAAGCCCTGCTTTTGTGCACATATTCCCATGTAATTTAATATTTTTTTTGCATATCCCTTACAGGACGTTGCAGTCAATATCAGCATTTTTCAGCTGTTGTTGATGTACTAGGCAAGATTACGCTCAGTAGTTTGCCATTGCTTTCTTATCCCGTAAGTTACCAACGCGGCGAGAACCGCTACCAATTCTCGCGCTCTGCGTTACCCTACGTGGATAAACGGGATAACGGAGAAAGTCGTTTAACTTCTCAGCGAGAGAACCCCACCATGTAATTATACTTCTCATACTTCGAGCTGCAAACTCTGGCGATGTTTGGCGTTGGGTTTTCCGCTGACATGGTGTCTTTCATTACGGTGCTAGCGTTTTCTAATAACATGAGATATACGATCACAGACATTGATTGGCACTCATAGAAGGAAATGAAATAAGTTGCTGTTTTTTTTTTTGGGGGGGGGGGGGGGTGTACCGATCTTGAGCTGTCACGTTCAGCCTAATGGCATGTTCTCTATAGGAGGGGACAGGTGCAATTATAGATAAAGGTGTGCATTGAAAGTGATACTTTGTAAGCAACGCTAAACATCAGCAGGTGTTTTGTTCCATAAAGGAAATGATTAGTAATCAGAGGATGAACTAGATAATACACAAAGTAATTGGCACTAACGAGTTTAAAGTAATCGTCATTTACATGCAGCAATTTGAATCCAGGTTTCGTTTACAGCCAGTAAGTTGGAATCTTGGCGTCATTTACAGGCAGTAGGCTGGAATCTTGGTGTCATTTACAGGCAGCAGTTGGAAAACAGTGCCATTTCCAGGCAGTAGATTGGAATCTTTGTGTCATTTACAGGCAGCAGTTGGAATACACGTATCATTTACAGGCAGTAGGTTGGAATCTTGGTGTCATTTACAGGCAGCAGTTTGAATCCGGGTTTCATTTACAGGCAGTAGATTGGAATCTTGATGTTATTTACAGGCAGCAGTTAGAATACAGTTGTAATTTACAGGCAGTAAATTGTAATCTTGTGTCATTTAAAGGTAGCAGGTTGGAATCTAGGCGTGCCTATAGCTTTCAATTAGTCTGTGTCTTGTGCGTCTGCCGGTTCTGTTGCGAAGGGTTACGGACGCAATTCAAAATCCCGCATACCGCGTTCAGAACACAGATGCGGGTGATTTGGCAGCAGAGCGCCGTCCGTTGGTTGTCATAAAGTGATACGAGTGCCGGTCATTCAGAAAGCAATGGCAAACTATTGAAAGTAAACTTGCCAAGAAATTATAGTCAACCAAAAAAAAAAAAAATGCTGGGATTAACTCCGGCTTCCTGTAAAGGATTTGCAACTAACTAATACGTCCGCTGATCTCTACATTTACGGCTTTCCACTATGAGTGCCAATCAATAGGACTGAGTTTACTTAAATGGTCTCAGGGGTTCCCGGCGACTGGCATATTTAGGCACCTGGCATATCCCGCCATGCATTAATGTTTGCAGCAGCTTTGTTACGTCTCCGCAGCGACGGGCGGCTTGGTCTACATATTCATATATTATCTATGTTATTATATTAATGTTACTTTTGCTAGTCTTAAGTCTATCAGTGACACGTTTATCGATGACTCAGTCGTGTACAAGAGGTGTGAAGAAACGTATTTATTAAGAGGAAATTAACCATTATGATTTTGTATTTGTTATTTAGTCCATGTATGTGTTATAGAAGTAGCTGATACCTACAACGTCCTAAAATGGCTACTGGCAACAGCTATTAGGGGGCATAGAGCTGAAGCGGACTGGGTCTAACAATAGATAAGAGAAGTAACGACTGCAGCAAGATATAACAATAGGAAATAAAAACAACCAGGTACCAGTAACTCCTACGAAAAAGTACTTTACCTTTTTGCAGGAGTTACCCGCACCTAACTATGTTTATTTGCTGTGTCTGAAAAGTGAAAAATTTGGTTTTCACATTCAAATGTTTAACATACTGTCTAATGTTTAAGGGATCACACTTCGTTAGGGCCCACAAGGCCCACTTGCCGACGGGCCAGCTGACACCCTGGTCATCCCGCTACTGGAGTCTATTATACGTGTTCCTTTATTGAACAGGCTCTGTGGCCTGAAAACTACTGAATGTAACCTTGCCAAGAAAACACAAATAGTCAAAAATGCTGGGGTTGACTACGGACGTCCTGTAAAGGATATGCAACTAAGTTTTATTGAGGAGGCATGTTAAGAACCAATGTGACTACAGCCTAATTAAATTAACGAATTTATGACTGACTATAGGGAGAAATCCGCATTATTTGTATTAAACTCGGAAACGTAATATGAAGCAAAATGCAAACTACTAAATTAAGGTGGAGATTGTAATCGCATTGCAAATGCTTCCGGAAGGATGTAAAGTGATAGGCCTTCATAACAAATGAGTTTAGTTTACCTGTTTCATTTCTTGTCGTCTCCCCCCCCCCCCTCCCCCCCCCCCCCCCCCCCCCCCCACGACAACTCACATAGCATTCTGAAAATTGTCTGAGGCTCATTTTTATGAGGCTGTGTCGACTCCAAAGCCGTACTGGTTAAAATAAAGAAGAAAAAAAAAACATGTCCTACCTCTGCTGGGGATTGAACCGGCCCCACGGCCTCGGCAGGCAAGTCCACCAACCCCGAAGATATATTGAGGATAGAGTGTTAGGTCAATGCTCCATGACACGGGAGCTAATATCTAATTATATTTTATATTGAATTGTAAACTTCATGCTTATTGACATAAAAATGACCAAGACACATGATTCTGTCACAAGGGTTTGAAGCGTTAGCTTTCTCTGCGTACCAAACGACTCAGCATACGTTTAACGGTTACATTATTCGTGGTATATCTGTTAAACTGCTTCTCTCACATCCACTGGTTACATGTATACTTTTCATAACTGCTTCTTTCACATTATTTGTTACAATGACCAGCTCTATCGTCGTAGGAACCTAGCATTTTCTGCCAATTGTTTTGTTACAGCTGGATTAGACAAGAAAGTGTATTATCTTGGGTTGAATGTCAAAAAGAAAGTACTGAAATGTTATATAGAATCTGTTATATTGTATGGCAGTGAATCATGGAACGTGGATGAATAAATCAGAACAAGTTTGGAGGCTAGGGAGATTTGATTTCCGAGACGCATGTTGTGAGTACCTTGGACTGCTAAATTAACTAACAACGTTTGTCTGGAACAGACAAATGAAAGTAGAAAAGTGTATACAAATATAAGAATGAAACGACCAGCGTTCTTTGGTCATGAAGTGAGAAGAGAGGCAGCAGAAGAGGATGGGGCAGGCCTAGAGATGTTGATAGATTCACTGAGGCGGTGGAATAGAATGCTATTAAATCCTACTCCTGTTGGCAGGGCACATGATGATGATGATCAAATGCTTGATATAGAAAGTTGATGTAATAACTGAATCATTGTTTGTAATTTATTTTAATGCTGAGAGAAATCTACTCTTGGTAGAAAGCAAGTCATTTATTAAACTCAATTTACTAATTACAATACATCAGATTGTAGGTTTATTCATGACTTAGTTTTCTTATAACGTTCTTCTCTGATGTCAGAAACAATGTTATTGACCATGTTTTTAAAGCACAGGGGGCTACAAACTCCTGACTTACGCACAAGGCAATCATCATATCGCGCTGCAGCAACCACAGCGAACATGCGCAGAAGCTATGCGAGGAGCGAACTGCCTCGCTGCATGCTAAGATTGGCGTAAGCAAGCGAGCACAAAAGTGGATCGTCACGCAGCAGTTATACTGAATGTTATCTATGTCCTTTCGTCACGACTGATGTTCTGCTAACAACCGAAAGGTATGTTCTTTATAATTACATTCCCCCCCTTCGCCCTTTGTCCGTTTAACCCAAAATTTAAAAGGGGAAAAAAGTGAAAAATTTTTTCCCTATGGGCCACTGTTTTGGGGGTGGGGGGTTTGTTTTAAAAAGTTTTTGGGGGGGGGGGGGGGGGGGGGGGGTTTTGGGGGGGTTGCCGGGGGGGGGGGGGGTTGGGTTTTTTTGGGGGGGTGGGGAAATTTGGGGGGGGGGGGGGGTTTTGGGGTTTTTGGGGGGGTTCACAACCCCCCTTAAAAAATTTAAGGGGTTTTTTTAAAGTAAAAAACCCCCAAGGGGGTTTTTCCATTACCAATAGGGAATTTCCTAAAAAAATTCCAAAAAAGTTTTTGTGAAAGGGGGGTTTACCTTTTCAACTTTTGGACAAAAACTCCAAAGAATTTTATTTCCGGGCGATCCTTCAACAATTTCCCCCTTTATCCCAGAATGGGCGCGCCTCAGAAACCCCT
>JACEFZ010004671.1:0-20000 GCA_014155875.1 Cepaea nemoralis
TATATGGAGAACTCAGAGGTATTAAACCAACATCCCATTTGATATAAGAAAGTCAGACTATGTTAGGCGTCAAATATCTGATAACACTTTATAAACATCCAAAACGTAACTATATTGTAACATCACCGAACCAGAGACGCAATTAAACATTGCGGCCATGTATTACCATCAGTTCCAACTACAAATGTGGCAACAATGTATTTAAATTAGTCAACAACGGAATTGTCTAAAACAGTATTCAACTGGTTGTGTAAACATCAATATAAACAGCTAGATATGGTAGCCAACACGACTGAGCTGTTGTCTCTGACAACTGAAACGACAGCCGATCAACTTCTCAGTTTGGAACTCGCCAAAGAAATCAACAGAATATTGTGTTATGTAGTTCTTCCTTGTGTAAGCGTGCTGGCAATAATGGGCAATGTGAACAACATTGTCGTACTGACTCGACAGGGATTCAGGAAATCTTCCAACATACTTCTCTTGTCTTTGGCTGTCTCTGATATTTTACTGGCGTTTGGTACAAACAACATCCCTCGTTGGATATACACGGAAAATGACCCTACAGGATTTCAGTTCTCTGAAAGTGTCAATTACATATGTTTTGTATTATATATGATGGCTTTCTTTGTTTCTAATGCAGGAACATTCTCGGCGGCGCTAATTCCTGTTCTAATAACATGTGAACGTATGGTAACCATATTTTGTCCATTCAAAGCGCCTTTGATCTTAACTCCCCGCCGGGCAATAATTGCCGCGTCTTGTCTCTATGTTGCAGCTGGGGTGTATTTTCTATACGTGAACATATTGTATATGCAATTTAAGCAAACTGTCTTTCAAGGCGTCTCTGTAGGCTGGATGATCCCCACTGATATGTATTTTTATCATAACTCAATCGGACTGTTTCAGTTGATAGATCAGATAGTTAATTACATGACAGGAATAGTACCAATCAGCCTGGTCACCATGGGCTGTGTTGTTATGGGACTCAAGATCATACAAATTACCAGAAGACGCGGTCGTCTGACCTCCAGTCAAGACAAGGTCACCACTAAACACGGCATTACGAAGACAACTAGAACTTTACTGTGCATTTGTGTCCTGTATATTTTCTGTTATGGTTTTGCATTTATTCTCTCAGAACTTGTGTATCGTAAACCACTAATAGACCAACCGACACTTCATACTCTGATAGCCCGTGTTCTAGATTTGGTATTGTGTATAAACTGTCTTGGAGACTTTCTGATCTACTTCAGCGCCAACAACAGATTCAGGAAGCCAAACACCGTGGGTCAGAGAATCTAAACACAAGGACGACAGTGACGGACACATTACTGTCGTGCTCAAGTGACTTCTGTTATTGTGACATTGTCGTCTCATATGTTTTGTTTCTGATGTGTACATATCCACGTTGTGTTGATCACGTGATTAAACAGTTAGTCCTGAAAACGCTTTTGTTGACAACGCTTATTGCTGACATATGTATTGCTGAAATATACAGTTTTCACATATTTGTTTCAGAAATACTAATATTGAAATATGTATTGCTGAACTATGTATTGCTGACATATGTTTGCTCAAAAATATATTGCTGAAATATATATTTTTCACTATTTTATTGCTGAAAATGTATTGCCGAAGATGCACTGCTGAAATTTTATATAATGCTGGCATATGTATTGCTGAAATGTATATTGTTGAAATACCTATTGCTGAAATATGTTTTACTGAAATATGTATTGCTAAAGTATACATTGCTGAAATATGTATTGCTGAAATATGTATTTCTGAAATATGTATTGCTGAAATATATTGTTTAAGTAAGTATTTTTCTCATATGTACTGTTAACATACGGTTTGCTGAAATAAGCATTGCTCGCATATATATATATATATATATATATATATATATATATATATATATATATATATATATATATATATATATATATATATATATATATATATCATCACCAAGTGCCGTGCCGGCTGGTGTAGGCGTTAATGGCTCTCCACAGATCTCGGTCTTTGGTTTTCTGGATCAGCTCTGCTGCTGATATTCCTCCATGCCACCGTCTCAATCCATCCAGCATCACTTCTCTTGGTCTGCCTCTGCCTCTCTTCCCCTCGATCTTTCCAGTTGCTACGATGTTCTCCAATGCCTCTCTTCTCATCACGTGACCGAAGAAAGATGTTTGTCTCTGTCTTATTGTTGTATATAATGTTCTAGTTTCATTAGCCTGTTTCAGGCAGTCGTCGTTAGTTACTCTGGCAGTCCAAGTAATTCGCAACATTCGTCTCAGGAACCACATCTCTGTTGCTTCTAATTTCTTCTTAATTTGTTCATTAACATTCCAAGATTCACTGCCATACAGCAAAACTGGTTCTACATAGCATTTCAGCACTCTCTTTCTTACATTAAGTGATAGCGACTTATTGCATAAGATACTCTTCATTTTCTGAAATGCGGCTTTTGCTTGCCCTATTCTGCTCCTAATCTCTGTTGTACATCTTCCATCTGATGTTATAAATGCCCCTAGGTATCTAAAATTATCCACTTGGTTAAGGATTTTCCCTTCTATTTCTATGTCACATTTTGGTGTCACCATTTTCTTTGATATTACCATTGTTACTGTTTTCTTGATATTCAAGGAGAGTCCTTTCCTTGCACTCTCTGTTACTACAACATCTAATAATTATAGATGTCACCAATACTGTGTCATCTGCATAGCGTATATTATTTATATTATAACATCCAACTAGTATTCCTGGCATCTCTTTGATTTCTCTCATTATTACTTCGCTATACAGGGAGAAAAGATCTGGTGACAAGACACACCCTTGTCGTACTCCTAGCTTTATCTGTTCGTAACTACCCTCTTTATTTCCCATTTTAATTGCTGCTACTTGGTTCCAGTAAACATTCTTTATTATTCTCAAATCTTTTCCATCAATGTTGATATCTTCCAACATTTTAATAAGTTCATCATGTTTTACTTTATCAAATGCCTTAGTATAATCTATGAAGCACAAATATATGTCTCTCTGTTTCTCTATTGACCTTTCTATTAGTGTCCGTAATGTATAAATTGCATTGCTTGTGCCCTTTCCTTCCACAAATCCATACTGTTCTTCACTAATTTCCAGTTTTATTTTCGTTTTGGCTCTTCTCATTAAGATTCTGAGTAGAAGCTTAGTGATATGGTTTATAAGGTTAATTGTACGAAAATCTTCACAATCAATTGCTCCTGGTCTTTTTGGTATAGCTATAAATACAGATCTCAGCATATCACTGGGTAAATATCCACTGCTGTAAATATCATTCAACATTTTGGTTAATATATCTACTCCAAATTCTCCCAATACTTCTAATTCTTCTATTGTGATTTCATCTGGCCCAGCTGTTTTTCCTTTCTTCATACGTTTCATAGCGTCAGCGACCTCTTCTTTCAGAATAGGTGGACCTTCTAAGTTACTATCTTCTGTTAATTCTTCCCTTTCTCCATCATATAATTCTCTTATATACTCATTCCACCTCTTCATTATAGCACCTTCCTCTAATAATATCTTTCCTGTTTTTGATTTCAAACACCCTGTATTTATTCTTATTTTTCTTCCTGTAAGCTCACTGATTTGTCTGTGCATATTTTTTGTATCTTTAATGGAATTGAATTAAATTTTTTTGCATTGCTCATTTAACCAACTTTCTTTAGCATATCTATTTATATATATATATATATAATATATATATATATATATATATATATATATATATATATATATATATATATATTGCTGAATTATGAGTTGAGACAATATGTATTGCTGCAGTATGTTGTTTTTATCACATAATGTGATATATATTGTTGAAATATATATTTTTTACATATATATTGCTGACATATGTTATGAGTTATGTGACATAAATACTTATGAAAATTATAATTAGAAGAATAAGAAGTAAAAACTAGAAGTTGAAGATGAGCTGTGCCGAATTGTGGAAGGTAACGACAACAACAACGCCAAATGCTCCTCGAGAACATGGACAGAAAGAACATTTTAAATAACAGAAATGTAGAATATTCTAAGCAAATGCAGCATTTCGCAAGAGTACTTTAGATTTGTCCTCTAAAAAGTACTGGAGAGTTTTGGTCATAGGCCATAACTTTATAAAGGGAAAATCCCAACTGCACCTCCCCGCGGTAGAGGATGGGAAAACACACCACGTTGTGGCTAACACAGCTCTGGGGACCGAGTATCCACCGGAATAAGTGGACAATTCTGCAGCTGAGCAGAGCAGGGCACTCACTTGTTCTGACAGTCGGAAATGGCTGTCAAAGGTAGAGGTAAAAGACCACCATGTGGATGTGGAAGGCAAGGGGAAACCACCACATTATCTTCCAAAGACTTCATGGCAAAACATATATCAGAGTTAGTGAACGACGTTAATGGTTGTCTTAGGGCATCCTCGTCCGGTAGGGACAGTCATGAGCCACAGGTGACAGCAGACCGTCATCCAGCTACTGATGGCAAAATCATAAATAAAATAAATAACTTTAGGGTACGAACATGGAATGTTAGGACATTAAAAGAGCTAGGAAAGTTGAACAATGTTCTGCGAGAAATTGACAGCATGCAAATGAATATACTAGGCGTTAGTGAGATGAGATGGAAGGGGTAGGGCAAAATTATATCTGACAACCACACAATAATTTATTCTGGAGGGGATACACATGAAAAAGGTGTAGGAATA
This sequence comes from Cepaea nemoralis, assembly GCA_014155875.1. NCBI lineage: Eukaryota > Metazoa > Mollusca > Gastropoda > Stylommatophora > Helicidae > Cepaea > Cepaea nemoralis. Next base: position 4,754 of record JACEFZ010004671.1, read on the forward strand.
ATACTTGACGAAAAAACATCCGTCACTTAATGGATACTGGTGTATTTCAGATAGAATTGTTTTGGTCAAAATGAAAGGCATACCAATAGATATAAATATTATACAAGTATATGCACCAACAACAAGCAGTAGTGATGAAGAAATACAACACTTTTACGATGAAATAAAAATGACGATGGCTCAAATTGGATCACAGGAAATAAAAATAATACTTGGAAATTTTAATGCAAAAGTAGGAAAGGGGAAAATGGAGGATGTAGTGGGGAATTATGGTTTAGGTACAAGAAATGAAAGAGGAGGAAAAGCTAATAGAATGGGCAAATATCAATGATATGATAATTGGAAACACGTGGTTTAAACACCATAAAAGACGACTATACACATGGAAAAGCCCTGATCAGAAAATACGCAACCAAATTGACTACATACTAATAAATAAAAGATTTAGAAATGCTTAATTAATGTAAAGACAATGCCTGGTGCTGACTGTAATAGTGATCATGTACCACTATGTGGACAAATAAAAGTAAGATTAAAGAGAGGGAAAAAATGGTTAGGAACATGAGACTTAATAAAGAGGTTCTGAAAGTAGATAAAGAAATTCAAGAACAATACATAGTGACTGTGAAAAATAGGTACAATGCAATAGCTAAAATACAGAGTATAAATGAACAATGGGAAATGTTAAGGGACTCCATTCATCAAACTAGCAAAGAAATATTACCGGAGAGAAGTCAAATAGCTAAGAAAAAATGGATGAATGAAGAAATCTTAATGCTGATGGACAAAAGAAAACAGAGTAAAAATGACAAACAAGAATACGCTAAGATAAATAAAGAAATAAAGATAAATGTTGGAAGGCAAAGAAGTTGGTTAAACGAGCAGTGCAAAAAAAATTGAATTAAATGCCATTAAAGATACAAAAAATATGCACAGACAAATCAGTGAGCTCACGGGAAGAAAAATAAGAATAAATACAGGGTGTTTGAAATCAAAAACAGGAAAGATATTATTGGAGGAAGGTGCTATAATGAAGAGGTGGAATGAGTATATAAGAGAATTATATGATGGAGAAAGGGAAGAATTAACAGAAGAAAGTAACTTAGAAGGTCCACCTATTCTAAAAGAAGAAGTCGCTGACGCTATGAAACTATATGAAGAAAGGAAAAACAGCTGGACCAGATGAAATCCCAATAGAAGAATTAGAAGTATTATCAGAATTTGGAGTAGATACATTAACCAAAATTTTGAATGATATTTACAGCAGTGGATATTTACCCAGTGATATGCTGAAATCTGTATTTATAGCATTACCAAAAAGACCAGGAGCAATTGAATGTGAAGATTTTCGTACAATTAACCTCATAAACCATATCACTAAGCTTCTACTTAGAATCATAATGAGAAGAACCAGAAAGAAAATAAAAATGGAAATTAGTGAAGAACAGTATGGATTTGTGGAGGGAAAGGGCACAAACAATGCAATATATACATTACGGACACTAATAGAAAGGTCAATAGAGAAACAGAAAGACATATATTTATGCTTCATAGATTATACTAAGGCATTTGATAAAGTAAAACATGATGAACTGATTAAAATGTTGGAAGATATCAACATTGATGGGAAAGATTTAAGAATAATAAAGAATATTTACTGGAACCAAGTAGCAGCAATTAAAATTGGAAATAAAGAGGGTAGTTACGAACAGATAAAGCTAGGAGTACGACAGGGATGTGTCTTGTCACCAGATCTCTTCTCCCTATATAGCGAAGTAATAATGAGAGAGATCAAAGAGATGCCAGGAATACTAGTTGGAGGTTATAATATAAATAATATACGCTATGCAGATGACACAGTATTGGTGGCGGATAATTCAACAGATCCTACAACAATTATTAGGACATTGTAGTAACAGAGAGTGCAAGGAAAGGACTCTCCTTGAATATCAAGAAAACAGTAACAATGGTGATATCAAAGAAAATGGTGACACCAAAATGTGACATAGAAATAGAAGGAAAATTCTTAACCAAGTGGATAATTTAGATACCTAGGGGCATTTATAACATCAGATGGAAGATGCACAACAGAGATTACGAGGAGAATAGGGCAAGCAAAAGCCTCATTTCAGAAAATGAAGAATATCTAATGCAATAAGTCACTATCACTGAATGTAAGAAAGAGAGTGCTGAAATGCTACGTAGAACCAGTTTTGCTGTATGGATGTGAATCCTTGAATGTAAATGAACAAATTAAGAAGAAATTAGAAGCAACAGAGATGTGGTTCCTGAGACGAATGTTGCGAATTCCTTGGACTGCCATAGTAACTAACAACGATTGCCTGAAAGAGGCTAATGAAACTAGAACAGTATATACAACAATAAGAAAGAGACAAACAGCTTTCACGGTCATGTGATGAGAAGAGAGGCATTGGAGAACATCATGACAATTGGAAAGATCGAGGGGAAGAGAGGCAGAGGCAGGCCAAGAGAAATGATACTGGTCGGATTGAGACGGTGGCACGGAGGAATATCAGCAGCAGAGTTGATCCAGAAAACCAAAGACCGAGATCTGTGGAGAGCCATGAACGCCTAAGCCAGCCGGCACGGCACTTGATGATGATGACTTTAGAGTTACAGCCACATCTGTGCTTTTTTGACTACATTGAGGCATTTAATTTTGGATAATTTAAACAAATACGGTAAAGATCTGAGAATAATAAAACAATTTAATGACAACTAAGTGTAAAACAGACGTTTAATCCGTTTATGTTATCACCAGATCTGTTAATTTTAAGCATTTAATTACTAATGAGATCCATATAAAGTATGCCACGAATATCAGTTGGTGAGCACAATATAAACAACCATTGATATGCAGATGACACGGTTTTGATCTCTGAAAATAAAATAAAATTACAAGAAATGATAGCAATAGAAAATGAAGACACTGGTTTGAGTAACAAACAAACAACAACAGAAGTTAAATAATTACAAGGAAAACATCTTTTCAAATCCATCGTTATTATAAAAGGAACTAGTCCTAAACAAGTGGACACTTTAATAACAGCAGATGGGACATATTTAAGAAGATATATGTAGAATAGTCCAAACAAAAGCATCAATTGACAAGATGAAGAAGTCCATGCAAGATGTCTTTATAAATCGAGGTGAGAAGTTGTTAAGAGCTGTAGCCATCCCATGGTCATGTACGAGAATGCGTTATGGGCAATTAGCAGAAATATAAGAATTTCTGTAGAAACTGAATAGATGCTATTTTATAGGAGAATGTTGAGAGCACCATAGGCCGATTAAAAGTTAATATTCAGCAAAGAGCTGTGATCCATCAAGAATGATGATGACCATTCATTTCAACAAGTGGGGTTCTCATCTCATCTCATAATGTTCCTCTTATACCTTGCGGTTTCGAAGTGAAGTATAAACAGCGGGAGGGCGTTTCTTGTATCGGGTTTCTTCTTACGGGTTTCTTGTATCGATATTCCCATGGACTCTGTTATTCCCTGCGTCCATCGTTTACGTAGTCGGCCTCTTCCTTTGCTTCCACCAGGTCTGTATATCACTGCTTTTTGTGGTATACTGTTAGTTGGTAACCTACTTGCATGTTTTTTTTTGGCATACCCTTTTACAGGACATTTCTGTCAACACCAGCATCTTTCAGCTGTATGTTGATTTCTTGGCAAGATTACGCTCAGTAGTTTGCCATTGCTTTCTGAGCGGCCGGCTCACATACCCCGTAAGTTACCGATGCGATTCGAACCACTGCTGATTCTTACCGTCATCACGTTACCCACGAGAGAATACGAGATTACGGAGAAAAGTCATAACCTCTAAGGCACGAAGCCGGCACCTACTTGCATGGCCAAACAATTTGACGTGCTGCCTTCTAATATAATCTAGCGCAGCTATAAACTCCACTTTAGTCCTGATTTCTTCATTTCTGATTTTATCTCTTCTTGATACATTAAGTATTCTTCTTAGGAATCTCATACTCCAACTGATAACTGATAACTGATAACTGATAACTTAGGAATCTCATTTCTGTTGTTGTGATATTTCTTTTCTCTTTTTCTGTCATTGTCCAGGTTTGGCATTGGTAACATAGAGTTGATAGGAAGATTGTGTTGTAAAGTGCTTTTTTAGTAGTTATTGATACATGTTTGTTCTTTAGTATTTCGTGTCTTTAAATATAATATCGAATATTCTTCTTCCTCTTTTCGTTCATCCGGAGTGTTTTTTCAGATATGATTGCGGTGTGCGTTAGGCACCCTTGGGTTGAAAACCCTTAGGTCACACATCCGGCTTTCGCGTGCATTTTTGACCAGGTTAGCAATCCTGGGAGACTCTCACTTTTGTGGTACCGTCCACATCCCAGCTGGTCAAGTTCGAACAGTCGAGGACTTCGGTCATCCCTCAAGAGAAGGAAGGCACAGTCCATAGCATTTTCCGCCATCCTAGGTTGCTTCCATAGTTGCAGGGCCGACACATAGCGCCCTGATACTGGGCTCACCGAGGGAATGGTCACGTCATGCTCATGGCTGCTTTAATTCCTCACTTCAATATATTGGGCTTTTCGTTCGCCCCGGGCCGTTCCCGCACAAACCAGACAGGTCTGCAGAAGGTATTCACTCAGCGAGTTTTCGCACATGTGCTTGTCGTTGCGCCCGTCAGAGCTGTTCCAGGCACGACAGACATTCGGAAAACTACCTAGTCAGAGCTGTTCCGAACAAGAGCGGCATTCGGAAACTAGGTAGTCAGAGCTGTTCCTAGCACGGGAGACATTCGGACGAGACATTTCACTCGGACGTAAATGCGTAGTGTCAATTTTTAGTTTGCCACCCGTAGGACGACACTTCCGACTTCCGGCGGGCATTTTTTTAGTGAGGTTAGCCTTCCTCTGGTTTCGAGACACGTTAGACTGTTGTAATGTCACCCACATCTCAGCTGGTCAAGATAGAACGATCAACGATATCGTGGTCTGCCCTCAAGGGAAGGCAGGGGCAGACCATGGGCATTATCTCGCTATCCAAGGAGGCTTCCATAATTGCAGAGCCGGCACATATTGCTCTGAGACTGGGCTCACCCAAGGAGTTTCCACGTCCTGCTCATGGCTGCTTTAGTTCCTCACTTCCATGTGTTGGGCATCCCACTTGCCGCTGATCGCTCAATCACACACCAGGAGCGGTCAGACTGCGAGTGACATCCACTCGGTAAGCTTTTGCTTGTGACTTCAGACCACGCAATAGGTTCGCTCGCCGTGCGTTCCATTTCGCGTTGATGAGACATTCTTCCACTTTTGTCTACACTCTCTATGAGTTAGATACAGACAGTTTCCGTAACCCTTCGACTGGGGCACTTTTCTGACTTTTATGTACTCGCTCACGAGGTAGGCTACATGTGCTGCCGGCTCAGCACCTTACCTTCGTGCAGCAGTGAACGGGAAACGGCCAGGCCCCTTCATCCGGGAATCTCTTATATCCCCCAGCTGAGAGCCTTCGAACATGTATCAGACCTGAGCATGTAGCTTGCTCAGTATCATGTTTCTATTTTCCGGTAGACGGGTATCGGCCTGGCTCTCAGATCCGAGGGTTTGTGGCTTAGAGGCGTTCAGCCACAGCCCTCGACAGTGAACCTTAAGAGTTTCCGGTAGACTGGTATCGGCCTGGCTCTCAGATCCGAGGGTTTGTGGCTTAGAGGCGTTCAGCCACAGCCCTCGACAGGGAGCCTTAAGAGTTTTGTCCGGACCAAAAACGTCTGCCTTCGTGCACCTTTTAAACTTTTGACTGTTATCCTCAGTCTATACCTGCAGAGCAGCAGGTTGTGTCTCTCTTAATCTGGTCCCTATCCCATAAGCTGTCCGATATGTAGTTTTTCATCCATCGGCAAGCAAATGGGGTAGATGGGACACGCAAGCTCCCCCACCACGTCAAGGTGGAGACACATCGGGGGAGCAACAACTTTAATATACGCTATTGGAGCTGGAATTACCGCGGCTGCTGGCACCAGACTTGCCCTCCAATAGATCCTCGTTAAAGGGTTTAAAGTGTACTCATTCCAATTACGGGGCCTCGATAGAGTCCCGTATTGTTATTTTTCGTCACTACCTCCCCGTGCCGGGAGTGGGTAAGTTGCGCGCCTGCTGCCTTCCTTGGATGTGGTAGCCGTTTCTCATGCTCCCTCTCTGGAATCGAACCCTGATTCCCCGTTACCCGTTACAAACATGGTAGGCATGTCACGTACCATCGACATTTGATAGGGCAGACATTTGAAAGATGCGTCGCCGGCACGTAAGGCCATGCGATCAGCACAAAGTTATCCAGAGTCACCAGTGGGAACGCCGCGCCCCGCGAAGGGCAACGACGATTGGTTTTGAACTAATAAAAGCGCTCTTTCCGCGAGGGTCGGAGCTTGGTAAGCATGTATTAGCTCTAGAATTGCCACAGTTATCCAAGTAGGATCGTGTCATCTAAGGAACCTCGACTGATTTAATGAGCCATTCGCGGTTTCACCGTGAGACAGTGTGAACTTAGACATGCATGGCTTAATCTTTGAGACAAGCATATGACTACTGGCAGGATCAACCAGATATCTATCGGACAGACGGACTATTCACGCACACGCAAGCCAAGAGTAGCATCGCTAAAGCGCGCCCTCCCGGTACAAGGTGATACATGCAAAACCACTGGACGCCTACCGACGAGCTTTCAAGCTACGCCGGCAGGACTGACCGAAAAAAAAGCTATACCAGCTTACTGACTGCAGGCCCACTACTCATCGAGAGAGAGTGGGCGCTTATCGAGACTTTGTCGAACGGTCGTACAAATTTTGCTCTTTTGCCCGCTCAAACCACGACCCTGGCTGCACGATGCGGTTACATTCTTGAAACGCCTGCCTCGCTAACTCACGTTGGCTGGGAAGATCCCATTTTGGTGCACCTCACACAGCCATCCGAGACAACGAACGCTAGACGCGGAACTGATCTAGCGAACCAGACCAGCCCCACATATCGAATATTTATACCTGCAAGCCTGTCAGCCTGCTCATTTCCTTGTACACCCGCATGCCCTGGCACGAAAATGAAACTAATCTTTGCCAACCGAGACTGCTCCAGAGACAGCAACCCCTCTCTTCGGACCCACCCCATCTCTATCCCCCTGAGCATACCCATTGAGACACTAAGGACACATGCCCGATTGAATGTCTGTGTCTCGAGCCATGTTATTGCTTTACTGACTTCCATAGTCAGGCTACTTGTGGTCATCGCAAAAGCACCAGACTCTTTCTTCACAATTTTCCCTCCTGCCCGAGCCGTAAAGGCTCATGAAATTCTCACTCCTTGAACGACGGATCCATCCGTGTAAATGACAGAATCATCCTCTAAAGATTTCTCGAAGATCAAAGCCTGTACTTCCGCCTCAACAGAAGCTGGATTTTCTTGTCTGCATTTCCTGTCTAGTTGGATGCAGACTGAAAAGGATGTATACAACTCTTTTGGCACTTGTAGACACTCCTCGCCAGGTTCTAAGTCCTCAAGTGAACATACCTGTTGAAGAATGTCTTCGGCTTTCCTCTTTTTAACCTGCTACCCTGTACCTGCTTAATCTCGCTATGCAGTGGATGTTATGTGTTTGCATTGACTCTGAGGTAGGCACGTGCTCGGCAAATTTGTCTTCTGCTCCTCATGGTTGGAAAATCAAGAAGGTAGCGCATCGCGCTGCATGCTGCATCTGATGTTATAAATGCCCCTAGGTATTTGAAATTAGCCACTTGGTTAAGAATGTTCCCTTCTATTTCCATTTCACATTTTGGTGTCACCTTTTCTTTGATATCACCATTGTTACAGTTTTCTTGAATTTTTTCTTGAATTCAAGAAGAGTCCTTTCTTTGCACTCTCTGTTACTACAATGTCCAACAGTTGTTGTGGATCTTTTGTATTATCCGCCACCAATACCGTGTCATCTGCATAGCGTATATTGTTTATATTATAACCCCCGATTAGTATTCCCGGCTTATCATTGATCTCCCCCATTATTATTTCGCTATAGGGAGAGAAAAGATCCGGTGACAAGACACATCCCTGTCGTACTCGTAGCTTTTTTTTTTTTTTTTGCATACCTTTTTTACAGGACATCGCTGTCAACACCAGCATTTTACTGCTGTTGTTGACGTCTTGGCACGTTTGCGTTCAGTAGTTTGCCATTGATTTCTGAACGACCGGCTCCCATACCAACTTGTTAAAATCAAGCGCAATGCGGTCTGCTGCCAAATCTGTCGCAGCTGTGTTTTGAACGCGGGTAAGCATGCTTACGAATAACGTCCGTAAGCCCTTCGCCAACTCGTAGCTTTACTTTTTCATAATTGCCCTCTTTATTTCCCATTTTAATTGCTGCTTCTTGATTCCAGTAAATATTCTTTATTATCTTAAAATCGTTCCCATCAATTTTGATATCTTCCAACATTTTAATCAGTTCATCATGGTTTTAGTTTATTAAATGCCTTAGTATAATCCATGAAGCACAAATATATGTCTTTCTGTGTCTCTATTGATCTATTTATAAGTGTTCATAATGTGCATTGTTTGTACCCTTTCCTTCCACAAATCTATACTGTTCTTCACCATTTTCCATGTTTAATTTCTTTCTTGTTCTTCTCATTATAATTCTGAGTGGAAGCTTTGTGACATGGTTTATAAGGTTAATTGTACGAAAATCTTCGCATTCAATTGCACCTGATATTTTTGGTATAGCTATAAATGCAGATTTCAGCATATCGCTTGATATATATCTACTGCTGTAAATATCATTCAACATTTTGGTTAATATATCTACTCCATATTCTTCCAGTATTTCTAATTCATCTATTTTGATTCCGTCTGGCCCAGCTGTTTTTCTTTTCTTCATATGTTTGACAGCGTTACGGACTTCTTCTTTTAGAATGGGTAGACCTTCTAAGTTACTTTCTTCTGTTAATTCTTCCCTTTGTCCACCATACAATTCTCTTATATACTCATTCCATTTTCTCATTTTAGCACCTTCTTCGAATAATATCTTTGCTGTTTTTCATGTTAATCACCCTCTATTTATTCTTGGTTTTCTTCATGAGAGCTCACTGATTTGTCTGTGCATATATTTTGTATCTTTAATATAATTTAATTCAATTTTTTTGCACAGCTAGGTTAACAAATTCTTTTGTCTTCACACATTGATCTCACATTTCTTTATTTATCTTAGCAAATTATTGTTTGTCAGTTTTACTCTGTTTTATTGTATCCATCAACTTTAATATTTCCCTAGTCATCCATTTTGTCTTAGCTTTTTGGCTTCTCTCAAGTAATATTTCTCTGCTTGTTTAATGAATGAATTCCCTTAACATTTCCCATTGTTCGTTTATACTCTGTATTTTAATGAAATTAGAACATTATATACAACAATAAGACAGAGACAAACAGCTTTCCTCGGTCATGTGATGAGAAGAGAGGCATTGGAGAACATCGTAACAACTGGAAAGATCGAGGGGAAGAGAGGCAGAGGTAGACCAAGAGAAGTGATGCTGGATGGATTGAGACGGTGGCATGGAGGAATATCAGCAGCAGAGTTGATCCAGAAAACCAAAGACCGAGATCTATGGAGAGCCATGAACGCCTACGCCAGCCGGCACGGCACTTGATGATGATGATGATTTTAGCTTTTGCATTGTACCTATTTTTCACAGTCACTATGTATTGTTCTTGAATTTCTTTATCTACTTTCAAAACCTCTTTTTTAAGTCTCCTGTTCTTAACCACTATTTTTCCTTTCTTAATTCTTAATTTTATTTGTCCACATAGTGACAAATGATCACTATTACAGTCAGCACCAGGCATTGCTTTTACATTAATTAACGTATTTCTAAGTATGTTATTAATAAGAATGCAGCCAATTTGGTTGAGTATCTTCCTTATCGGGGCTTTTCCATGTGTAAAGTCGTATTTTATGGTGTTTACACCAGGTGTTTCCAATTATCATATCATTGATATTTGCTCATTTTATTAGTTTCCCTTCTCTTTAATTTGTTTGTACTTAAACCATAATTCCTAACTGCATCCTCTATTTTTACTTTTCTTGCTTGTGCAAGTATTATTTTATTTCTTGTGATCTAATTTGAGACATCGCCATTTCTACTTCAACGTACAAGTTTTGTATTTCTTCGTCACTACTGCTTGTTGTTGGCGCATATACTTGTATAATATTTATATCTAATTGTTTGCCTTTGATTTTCATCACAATAACTGTATCTGAAATACACCAGAAGCATTAATTGTCTTCGCTGTTGTTTAAAAAAAAAAATCAAATATTAGTTCTACTCCTTGTTCGTGGGCATGCGCTCCAGAATAAATTATTGTGTGTTTTTCGGTTATAATTTTGCCCGAACCCTTCCATCTCATCTCAATTAAGGCTAAGATATTCGTTTTCAAGCATTCCATTTCAATTATAACGTGATCGTATTGTGGTTAGTACTTCGCGTTGTGTCAAATTCAGACTTTTTTGGAGTTATAATCACAGTTGAGTTGAATTGAGTTGAGTTGAATTGAGTTGAGTTAAGAACCTACATAACTGCACTCAAGACATTCCCTTACGTGCTCCGTCCCTTGTTCAACAGCCAGCGAAGAGTCATACTACTAATCGTTCCCACCGCTATCTGATTTAAAGTTCTTGTGGTCTTCCCTCTCAGTTTTGAGATTCTCCCAGAACTCCTGCCGATCCACAACAATCTCATTATTTCTACATACGGGCTCTCAATCTGTTCCCTCGACTTCTCCACCTGGTCCCACAAGTGCATGAACACCTCCCCTTGTCCATATGTAATCTACCACAAAGTGGTGCATTTACTGTCAGCTAATCAGCCTGTTCATTCCCTCACATCCCCGCATGGCCAGGGCAAAATATCCATAGTTCTCACAATCTGTGACCTCTGAAGCGACGTTAGCCATTCCACCTGAAACAATCCTTTCTCCACCTTACTAAGCATACTCTTTGAATCAGTAATGAATACAGCGTGTGTTGCAGAAGTCTTCTCTAACCAACGGAATGCCGCTGTTACTGCTTCCACCTCAATTCTCATGCTGGAGGTCGTAGCCTCATATACCAGACTCTCCTTTTTCAAGTATCGTTTATTATCCTTTGCAATAAAACCCCAACCACACCTTGATGTGTGTTACACTGAATCAGCTGTTGCACCTCAAACTTCTCTCCCGGAGCTCTATAGGAGGTATATCGATGACTGTTTTGGTGTTTCAGACATGTCATTGTCTGATCTCCAGGACTTCATTGCCTTTTTCTCTAACTTTCATCCTAGCATCAGACTCACCTCCACTATTTCCTCGTCGGCTGTTAATTTCCTAGACATAACAGTTTCCTTAGGTTCTGCTGGCCTATGCACGACGGTTTACTATAAACCGACTGACTCACATGCATTCTTGCTCTATACCTCCTCCCATCCTCCCTCTTGCAAGGATTCCATTCCTTTCTCACAACTTTTACGTCTCCGACGGCTTTGTCATGATAATAATGACTTCCGTCAAAAAGCCCACGAAATGTTGGATTTCTTCCGCCTTCGAGGCTACCCGGAGAATGTTCTGTCTACAGCTCTTCACCGCTGCCAGTCTATTAGTCGTGCCGAGGCTCTCTCTTCCAGGCCGAAACCACGCAATAGTAGACCTATTCTCTCACTTACCTACCATCCTCATAATATTGCTGCCAAGAATATTCTCATGAGGCATCTACCCATCCTCCAGGCAGACCCGGCCACTCATGATGTCTTCTCAGAGGCTCCACTTGTGGCATACAGGCGAGATCGTAACCTGAGAGATGTCCTGGTTCATAGCACTCTATCACAATCCCACCAGTCTCTTCCTGGCACGACTGCATGTCTTCGATCTCGTTGTAAGACTTGTCCATATGTCCTTCAAACCACTAGTGTCACTTTCCCTAAGACTACTTTCCACATCCGGGAGGGTTTCACATGCACGAGTCGCAACGTCATCTATGCGATCATCTGCACACGTTGCGACATGAGGTATCTTGGGAGACGGGCCTTCGTCTGGCGGACAGATTTCGACAACATTTATCCGATATCGATAGTGGTGCCAAGAAACCGGTACCCCTACACTTCAACAGTTCCGACCACTGTGGGGTTGCCGACATACGTGTTACGGCGATAAAATCGTGCAAATCTCACGAACGCGATCGCAAGACATTGGAGAACCGTCTTATCTTCCAATTGGGTTCACTTTCCCCTCACGGCCTCAATGTCCAACACAGTTTTATTTAGTCCCCCACGCCCCTTATCCACAACCCCCCCCCCCCCCCCGCCATCTTTTAGTCCACTTCATAGCCATGGATATGTCCTTCGCAGGACGTGGGAGTCACCACCAGCATTATCTCTGCTTTCTGTGACTTCTTGGTTGGGTTCCATGGGATCGTTTCTCATTGCGTTCTTACTACCGTTACTTGTGCTACATTTTGATAGCAAACGCTTGCTGGCCTGCATCCATATTGCCCACAGCAGTGTTTTGAACTTGGCGGAATTGCGTACTGCATCCGTTACATCGCCCCTGGCTACGCATCCATATTTTTGCATTCGCTATCCTGGGCGCACCCCGATCCCCCTAGCGCGTGTTCCCTCACCGGTTGATTTTAACCAATCACCGAGTTTCTGGCTGTACTGACCTTTAGGCAGTTGACCCCTTTAACACCACATCCGTTCCATTCCACTCATGGATAGCCGTCCCAAGCTAGGATACAGATGAGTTGATATTTTTACATTTATGTAGTGTCGATCGTGTATTAGTTAATCGATTTTTTGTTTGTTTGTTCTGTGCTGACGAAGGCTTTGGCCGCAACGTCCATTGTTTTTTGTAGTTGTCTTTGGTAAAGCTCTCAACCTACTTCTCGTTTTTCAGTGATTCACCTCAAACTCAGTGCGGCCCGCTGCCCATTCTCTGCACTCACGACCCAGTGTTATTATTACATTGTGTCAGTTCGTCATGTCTTCCGGAACTTCAACCCACTCTTTTTCACGATTGATGGTCTCTAGATTACACAGCTAACGTATAGCTAGTTCTGCCTGTGCCATCCAGGACCTGCCTCGTCTTAGACTATGGCCCTTGACCATATCCATGGCTTCATGCAGCGGGTGACCCCTATCTGCGGCAACTCTCAGGTACCATTTGGCCCAAAGGACCCTATGCCTATACGTCATTGTTGGTAGCTCCTGGATATGCCTCATGCATATAATTGTTGTGTCCTTTGTGAACCCCACGATTACCCACATGGCAGGATTCTGTATGCTCTCCAACCTTTCAAGCTCTCTCTTTTATACTGTCAGTAGCCCTAAACCATACTCAATGTTAGACATGATTAACTGCTGAAAGAGCCAGTGAAGCATCCTCTGCTCTACCCTGGTTTCTGCCATCGCCCCACCCCCACCTCCCCATCCCCAGTGCATTAAGTCCCCTACCAGCCTTCACCACCAAAGCCTCCACATGATTCTTAAAAGACAAACACCTGTCAAAGGTGATAACCAAGCACTTCAATTTACCCTCTATACTAAGAGGACATCCATTCAGTACAATACCTGGGACATCTGCCATTCTACAAAAGGGTTCTCAATCTGTTCCCCCCGCCTTCTCCATCTGGGACGTGAGTGTGAGGAATGGCTATCAGGCGCCAAGGAAATAGAAATTCAGCAATTAATTCAGGCGATGTGATTATCTATACCGAAGGCTCGGTGTTAAAAGGAAAAAAGAACAGTGCCTGGGGATTTATAGCAAAATCAATGGCCAATGTTTAGTAAAGGAGAGCTTGGCTTATGACACTACAACCTCAAGTCTGAGAATGGAGGTGGAGGCGGTTACTGCAGCTTTCTACTGGTTGGAGAACAAACTGTATACGAATTTTGTGACTGTGACTGATTCACAAAGCATGCTGACAAGGGTGAAGACTCATGCTTCGTGCAGAATAGTATGCATCGATTTAGAAGTCGCGGGTTGTGAGCATTCGCTGGATCTGTTCTCCAGGACACTCTGGTGTAGTTGAAAATGAACAAGCAGATAAATTGGCTGGTACTGCTTCGTTGAGGGGTGATTTGATGCATAATAAGGCAAGTGTGGCGAAGGCCTACTGCGAGCGCGTGAATAATGCAGAAGTACAGATAGACTATCACAGTCTAGAAAGAATGCAGTAGCAGGGGGTGGTCAGAGGATCTGGTCGACAGTCGTCACTCAGATTTAATGCAAGACGGACATATAATCAGATTGCAACGGGCACCATTAGTACTGGAACTCTACGCTGGCTGTTGAAGATGAGGACTGAGCGCTAATGGAAATGCGCTAGGTGCAGTGATGTCGGTTCTTGACTCAACTCAGCTTAATTTATAACATTGTTTAACTTTCCAAGCTAATAATAATGGAAAGACCTCGTAAGAAAGTGGCAGAAGAAATTAACGTGGTTCAAGCTGGATTTAGACAAGGAAGAGGAACAAGAGATCACATACTCAAAATGGCATATAATAATAGAGAAGTGCAGAGGATTTAATGTAAACCTGTTCTCATGTTTCGTGGATTATTCAAAGGCATTTGACTGTGTACAACATCAGAAACTGGGAAATCATGAGGAATGTGGGCTTTCCATCACTTGCAATACAACTCACAAAAATGCTCTATCTAGACCAACAAGCAGCGGTTAGAATTGTCACAGGATACATCCTCGCCACCCCATAGTGGCCCAGTTGTTGTGACAGGGGCGTGCAAAGCTAAGGGACTTCCATGGCCGTCCGATAACGTATATGGTCAAGGCTTGTCATCCTCTGGTACTTCACTTGTGCCGCACAAAATTTACGACATGAATATTGAACTGGAACATAAATTCTGCGACTTTTGATGTAGACATCAAAGCTAGATTGATCATTATTTGGTTTTATTGATTTATCCTTGTTCTTCCTGAGGTTTATTTCATTATACATTGTTGACAATACAAAATTACAGTTGAGCGTATCTAGTACAAAAGTAGTTTGCAAAATACATATTCATTCGGACTGCCTGAAACAAATGAAGATCGTAAACTGATTAGAATCATTAGACGTAGACAGTCAAAATTTTTTGGGCAAGTTATGAGACGAAATGACTTGGAGAATGTGGTAACAATTTGCAAGATCGAAGGGAAGAGACCAAGGGAAAGACAGAGAAGTAAAT
>JACEFZ010004671.1:25000-75000 GCA_014155875.1 Cepaea nemoralis
TATACTCTGTGAACCGGTCCCAGTTTTTTTTTTCACGTATTCGCTCCGATTTGTGATCTGCAAGGTGTTCAATCTTGGGCGGTGTCGATTGTCTCTTTCCCCCCAAGTTGAAATCGTACCGGTGGTGATTGAAGTTTTATGTTCTTGTAAAATGGGGTTGGATTTGAGGAGATCTTGGAAGCTAGTAACCTCTTGTAAGACAGTATACTACACCTCTAAAAATTTCCTTACTGGCCATTTGTCATTCTTTTGTTCCAAAATTTAACTTCCATAGGCGTCCTTCATCTTCTTATTACTGCTCACTCCCGATGAAAAACCTAAATTCTTTCTGATGTTCTCAACGCATCTTGTCTAGTTGGAACTCAGGCTGCAAGTGTTGTTCTAGCGTATTGTGATTACCAACCTACGTTTTATTCAGCTTTTTCTCTACGTCAGGGCTTTGTCCTTTGGTGCGTTCTATCCGGCCTATTTTGTGGAAAACCCAATTTAATCATCTACATTCGTTATCTTGCCTCCCTGCCTGAAGCCAGGCATATCGTCTTATAACAGTCATACTGTTCTAGAATAGACGGTGAGACATCAAATTAGTTTGACATCAAGCGAAGAATCCTTCAGGGCTGTGCGCTGTCCTTCTATTTGTTTAATCTGTACGCCGAAAATATAATAAGTAATTTCAGAGATGATATAAACAGGGAGCTATATGATGCCCTAAATATTGGTGCTCATAACATACCGGAGATTCAGTATGCAGATGATATAGCATTGCCATCAACAGTACAGAATGGTATAGGAAACCTTATAACCTCACGCCAATTGAATAGTGAAAATCACAACTTATAGCTTAACATAGCAAAAACAAAGATAATGCATACAGATAAAACTACTATGGAGAAAGAAATATATGTTAATGAGGAAAAATTGGAGGTGGTGGAAAATGTCGAATATCTTGGGTCATTGATTACCGATCGCCGCCGTGACTGCCTCCACCTCCATTCTCAGATTAGATGTTGTGGAATCGTATACCAGGCTCTCCTGCACCAAACACAGCCCCCTAACTTTCGTCACAAAGCCCCAGGCACTTTTTTTACCTCTTGGCACAGAGCAATCCGCGAAGACGACTATACAGCCTGTTTGTGAATTGTTGTGGATCAATTGTAGCACCTATCATTCATTGCAGACTGCCGGCCTATCCCTGCATTCACTATACAATGTTATTATGATCCTGCACAGGTCTGGCATTTCCTCAGGCATTCTCGCCCCCCCCCCCACCCCTTTCCAACACTTCACTGAGGTAATTGGAGAAAGAGAAGAAAAAGAAGCTGTAGAAGCATATGCGTATTTCTGCTTGTCTGATATTGTGCAGAATCTAACATTCCAAATACTGTAATGTTGTGAAAGGGGACCGTTAAGTAGGATAGTGCTGTCTGTATTCTGTTATCTGAGCGGATGAATACAACACTAGATAGCAAACTAGATCAACCCGGGTAACCCACGCACCTAGTCGTCGGTCGCCATCATTAAGGGGAAGTTGGTTGGTAATTTCAAACTCCAGCCGGAATATCGACGACCATTGACAAGGAGAAGACACATTTTGAAGACTCTGCCAGAGAATGGCTGTTGTTTACATTTTAGTCTTAAGCTTCATCAGTGTGTTCATGACACCAGGTAAACATTTGAGCTGTGTTTCTTGTGATAGGTTTAGGTCTTTTGTTTGTTGTAGTTGTAGTCGCTAGAAGTTGCCTGGCTAGGGTCTGAATTGGCTACTTCCGTACTGATTGAGTGTTATTTATTATATTGTCCGTTGTTAAGGAATACAAAGTCGGTAAAGCCAGGCTCGTGATGACGAAACAGAGAGCGGCTCCCAGCCAGCGCTCAGGACGGAAAGGAAGTGGGAGGATTGACAGATCAGTCGAATCGGTGCCAGATTCGCTCCAGGTAAAATAAGTTATGGGACACACCCAGTCCAACGGGGCGAGGCTTTGGCCACCACAACGACTCACAATAGTAGTCAAAAGCGTCGGCCAGGCAATGCAGAGAAATGGTGGTTCAGTAAATTCGTGAAGGAGAGGACAATAAGAGAGTGTATAAGGCTGTGCAGCAGCAGCAGCATGGTCAGTGGGTGACGTGGGTGGGGACTCCGCAGAGGGGCTGTTGTCAAAGCCGGATGGATATGTTTCCTAACAGTTGGACAAAAGCCGAACGGCAGAGCTGACTGTTCTGCCAGCCTGCCATCCATCCTCTGGAGCGCCGAGGACTGTGAATTGACTGTAGACTTAATAGGCCGCGGCAAATAGTTAAGCGGCAATCCGAAGGCTTCAGCTGCGACCAGACATCGTGGTGTGGTCTCTGTAGACTCAACAATTAGGTTATAATCGAGCTAACTGTACCGTTTGAATTAATAATCGAGGAAGCAGCAGTACACTTACAAGATGGAGAAATACAGCGATATGGTCGTGAGCCTGAGACAAGAAGGATATACTGTCAGGCTTTTAGCCGTAGAGATAAGCGCAAGAGGCCTCGTTACCAACTCTGAGTACAACGTGCTAAAACAGCTAGATGGGAGTAGTATAGTAAGTCAGAAAGCCGCTCGTTTTTTGTGGTGGTGGTGGACTATATAAACCAAACATTTATCAATTTTCCACCACAATCTGCAATCTATTTTTAGCTCTGATCGATTTTCCTCCTCAACGGGCGATAAATCCTGGTATGATTATTTTAAGTAGACGTGGTCAATAGATGGTAAAGAAGTGGTCAAGATGTAGTCAAGTGGTCAAGGGGTGGTCAAGTGAAACTTGAATTGTAGGGGAGGGTACGTGTAGTGAAATGGTGATGGTTAAAGTGAGCGATGACGTGATCAAGAGGTGGTCAAGTGGTCAAGAGGTGGTCACGTGGTCAAGAGTTAGTCAAGTGGTCAACGGGTGGTCAAGTGACCCCTTAAATTGTAGGGGAGGTTACGGCTGGTGACGTGGTGGTAGTTAAAGTGAGAAATGACGTGGTTCAAGTGGTGGTCAAGAGGTGGTAAAGTGACCTCTTAAATTGTAGGGTAGGGTACGTGTAGTGAAATGGTGGTGGTTAAAGTGAGCGAAGATGTGGTCAAGAGGTGGTCAAGTGGTCAAGGGGTGTCATGTAACCCGTTAAATTGTAGGGCAGGGTACCTGTAGTGACGTGGTGGTGGCTAAAATGTGCGATGACAGGGTCAAGAGGTGGTCAAGAGGTCAAGGAGTGGTCAAGTGACCTCTTAAATTGTAGGGGAGGGTGTGTGTAGTGACACGGTGGTGTTTAAAGTGAACGATGATGTGGTCACGAGGTGGTTAAGAGGTGGTCAAGTGGTCAAGGGATGGTCAAATGACGCCTTAAATTGTAGGGGAGGTTATGTCTAGTGACGTGTTGGTGGTTAAAGTGAGCGATGACGTAAGAGCTAGTCAAGTGACTCCTCGATGTGTAGGTACGTCTAGTATACAACATTTAACATAAAACATGAAACAATAACAACAGCAATAAAGAAAACAAAAAAGGTAATATTTTCACTTGACTTTTATTGGTAGACAACATCTGTTAGGTCAAAACATCTAAATCTTGCGTCGTTAAGTCCCAAAGGGATCAGAGGGCCTTGATTATGGTTTCTAAACAACATCATAGAGTGAACTCCATCAGCTTGTAAATATAAAAAGTGATACTGGGGATTGATTCGACGTTGTATTTAGTATCTGGCCTAACTAGACTCGCTGAATTTAACAAATCTACAGTATTCAGTGCCCCTACAAACGACTCGAAATCAGACCTATTGTTTATTAAAAAAGGTAGGTCAAATAGAGAGGCATTATTTGGACATGTATGGTAGAAGAGTAGGGCTTGTGTCTCTCGATGTTTCAACACTGTGTGCAGGCTAACGACAATTTTAAAGTGAGAGGTCTGAGCATTGAAGATTGGGAATAAACGGGAACCCCAGTCAATGGCGGCATGAGTATCCGGTCGGTTAAAAAATGTCCATTCAGATAGATAGCGGCCGTGTCGTATATGTGATCTAAGCCTGTCAAAATTTTCAATATAAACGTTTCTAACATCTGCGGGTAAAACCCGCTCCGAAAGACATTCACTTGATGATGATGCTGCTGATGATGTGGCTGATGCTGCTGCTGGTTGTACGTCACTCAGAAAGGCACTAGATGTTGACTCTTTTTGAGTCGGCTTCTGTGTGATGATAATTCCTCGCCTGTGTTCAGTAAGGTATATAAATGATGCTGTTTGAGTGTCTGTACCTAGCGACAATGTACTAGCTACTGATTGGTTATTGTTAGCCGAAGAAAAGCTAGCTGATGGTATTTGAATGTGTGTAAAATGCGACACTCCATCATTCAACAAGGGACACGATGCTTGTTGCTTAGTTGACTTCCGGTGTTTATCTGTAGATTGGTCGTCTGTAGTCGGTTCTTTCCTCCTCTTCCAATCTGTGGATTGCAAATTGTTAGCACCAACGCCGCTAGATGATGGTTGAGTGGTCGATACATCACTGAATACTAGTTCATGCTCGGTCTTCACGTGTCGCCTTAAGGTATCTTTCCGGGTATAAATACGATCACAATAAGCACAATTAAAAACATCTCCAGAATAACTACTCGCAACATGTCGTATCAAACCATCAGGACGTGTGAAGGATTTATTACAGAGAGTACCTGCGTGCTTCTGTGTAGTTGCCATTCTCGGACGAAATGACCGAACTTTAGAGTCGTTACATTGAGGTTGTCCAGACAAACATAGAACCAACTTGTAAGACGAAGAAATTACTCTACTATCTGATTCGTAAATATAAATTTGCGTTCTTAGTCAAAGATGTTCCAACGGAAAACACGAAAACACGTATACCTTCTTCGGAAATGTCGCAGATACGATTTATTTTCTCATGATAATCACATCAATTGAGTTCGGTTAATAATTTTAATGTCTTTGGATAGACATTTGAATAAGAAGCTAGATAGTAATATGTATGTCGAACAAATCGAAAGAGTATTCGGACACTTAGCTGGTACATATATATTTCAGAAGACACCAGGGCCGGATTTAGACTTATTAAGACCCTAAGCTATTTGAAATATGGGGCCCTTTAAAGTCCAGATATTCTATGTCAGTGACAAATATGATTTTCGGATACCTAGAGGGTTAAACTGAAATACAATTAAGAAGTATATTGATAGTGAAATAATAAATCTTTAACTTAAAATCATTTTTATTCATAACAAACTTAAAAATGCAAGCTCTGGTAAAAAGAAACAAAAGTTCTTTTAAAAGGCACAATTTACAAAGGCTTATTATCTAATCTCTTGAAACATGTTATAAGAATTAAGGAATTATATTAAACTAAAATATTTTCTTTCTTGCCTTTGCCAGAGCAAAGTCACTGATGACATCATCAAATGATAAACTGCGTAGTTTGTCGCTTTCTATGCACATGAGACTGAGGGAACATAATTTATCTTGAGTCATTGTTGTTCTAAATTAATTTCTTATCCTCTTCGGCTGAGAAAAAGATCTTTCTCCAGAGCAATTTGCAACCATCATACTAAGAAACAATCTCAAAATTGCTTCTACATTAGGGAATGCTAATTGGACAAGATCGTTAAATATTACTCTATACAGATCCTGATGTGTCAGACTATCTTGTTCCGCTGAACTATGGGCTTGACTATGTCTAACATATTGATGAAAATGCTTGACTTCTCCTACAAGATTCATGTCCACATCTTCAGGATATGTTTGGCATAAAGCACTAACTCCTTCATGAATATCTTCTTCTGTAGCTTCTAGTTTTGTCAAGAATGAAAACTTTTTTGCAGCATCATTGTATACTGAGGCCCTCTGTGCCAGACTTGACTCTAATGCATCCATCACAGGTATAAATGTTTTGATTCTGAACTTGTCTCTTGGCTCAAGGTTCTCTAAAGCATCATCTTCATCATCATTGATATGCCTTCTTCTATATCTTCTTTTCTTGTAATCAACATCAGGTAATTTTTTCTTTGCTTCTTCTTCAAAATGATCGAAAAGATCCCTGGAACCTTTAACACAATCCGAAAGTGAAGCATACAATTTCCTACATACATCTAGACTAATTTGGGGGTCTTGCAGTGACTGACTAGTCTTGTGAAATTCATCTAGCAAGTACCTCCACAAACATAACAATACCATAAATTCAAACTTCTCTATTTTATTCAAAATATTTATGGCTTGATTTCTTGTTTCGCCTTTCTCTGTAGTATCAATATGCAGCTGATGCAATGCAGAAATTATTCCATCATAACTATCAAGTATTGCACTTGTGGCCATTGAATGTGCTTCCCACCTAGTCTTTGACAAAGACTTTGGAACTTTTGAATCATCTTTGAAGAATGACAACAGTACTGCCCATCTATGTGTAGATGATGAAAAGAAATTATATATTTCTTGAACAATTCCAAAAAAGTTTACTGCCTCTAAACAACAGTCTACTGCTGCTCTACCAACAAGATTCAGGGAATGAATAGCACATGGAATATACATAGCATACTTGTTAATCTTCAATATTATTTCTTGCATACCCTTGTATTTGCCAGACATATTGGCAGCATTTTCATATGACTGGCTTCGACACTTACTAAAATCTATGTTGCACTCTTTTGTAAGTTAGTTGTGCACCATCTTAGCCATACTTTCCCCTGTGTAGCTACCCATCTCTAGGAAAGTTAGAAAACGTTCAATAGGGAGCCCATCATCTGGTGAAACATACCTCACAATAACAGTGAGCTGATCAATATGGGACCGGTCTGGAGTGGAATCTACAGATAAACTGAAGTAACCTGCAGTTCTTAAATCATCCAAGATTGAGTCTCTTACTTTATGTGCCATAATTTGGATAAATTCATCACAGATTGTTTTAGAAAGATAAGATGTGAGACATGATCCTTTATTCCTAAATTTTTGTATATGGCTTGCTAGAAAAGGATCAAATTTTGCTATAAGTTCGAGTAATCCAAGGAAATTGCCATTGTGAGGAGAACCAAATGTTTCCTTATCTCCTCTGAAAGGTAAACCACGCTCTGCCATAGTAATTATGGCTGCCACAACTCGTTCAAGAACATTTTTCCAGTACTGCCGTTTATTATTTATCTGTTCTGCTAGCTGGCAGTCAATTGTTGAGCCACGTTTTCTTGTAAGATATGTTACCGAAGCTGTTCTATGGTCTACAGAGTTTTCATGACTTTGAACTAAATAGGTGTTGCGCCAATCACAAAATCCATCGGATGATAATGGTGTAGAAGAATTTGAAAAGAGTTTACACACGAAACAGTATACACGACCAGTTGCTCGCGAATATACTAACCATTCTCTGAAATATTTTTCACCTATTAGCCCGTTTGGGATAGAACAAGCTTTTCGAGCAATATCTGTCTTGGTTTGCAAAAAGCTTCTTTGATTTTTCAAATGAACCATTTGAGTGCTGACATTCTGACGGACCTTTTTCTACCCAGTATAAAATCTCATCTTTACTTAAATCACCCCATACCCCAACATCATTCTGTTTGTTTTTTGATGCTGAATCTTCTGTGCTTGTACTACTCTCTGGTTTATTAATCTTAATATTTGTTGCTTCATTCGTTGAAGTAGATTCTATACAACTAGATGTACCAGGCTCTGTATCAGGAATAGGGTGAATATCCTGTGATTGACTCACTGTGGTAGAGGCTTTTGGTTCATCAGGCCCCTTATCTATCTTTGTTAAGAAACTATCTAATTTTGTTATCTTGCTAAGCTCTTCTTCAGCTCTCTGCTTCTTTTTTTTTCTTTTGAGCTCCACTTTTATAACTTCTGGTTGACATCTTGCAAACTGTGGGCAGACAAATCAACAATGGTTCCGCCTCGTCACATGAATAAAAATTATTAAATTAACAACACAAATTATCTGTAGAAATTATTTGATATTTTGTATATTATGATTCTACATCTCCAGTGTTTCAATAAAAACAGACACTAGTGTGATATTATATGCTGGAATGCCGCCATTGTGAATTTTTCCGATTGTAAAGATGTAACCAGGTGGTCTCACAAAATATTTTTTTGTCCACACCTCTGCATAACGAATCTTGCTAGAACCTCTATAGTTGTGTGCAAAAATGGACACAGCATTCATAAATGCACAATAAAGTATAATTCTCTTGATAAGACATTTATCAAATACAAATAAAACTGTGAACCAGTCAATTAAATTTCAGCAATGGACGATGGACAAGTTTGAAAACTGACTTGACTTATATAAATTTTAAGTCATGTAGCAAGATGAACAATAAATACAATAAATATAAAGCAACAAAATAAATAAGTGATAGAATTTAAACGTATGTTGATATTTTGCTTAACTTGATGATTGTAAATCTTCTTGTTTATTAAAAAAAAAAGCAGACACCAATCCAATATGCCGCGATTCCGACATTATGAATTTAATAAGAGTACACACCACGACCGTGCTCACAAATTTTTTTTATTCTATGTCTTCTGCATAACGAATATTGTTGAAACTCAACATTTATATGTAAAATTGGATGCGCAGTGCGCAGTTCAAAAATGCAGGTTAAATTAGCTTACCTTTGACAATAAACAAGCCAAACTATAAACTTCCTTACCTTTGTCAACCAGTGCAAAATATTCTTCAAACAATACACTTGCAATAGCTTTCAAGCATGCAGGACTGAAGAATAACCTTTTGACCCCTCGTTAAAGTTGTCATTCGCGATTTTCATAAAAACAGTTCCGTATTTATCCAATAGGAAACACGACAGGGTTATTTTCGTATACTGCACTTCGTCCTCCGTTAGCAACGAAATCGCTAATAATACTGCAGTATATTTAAGTATACATATATGACAATTGCTCACTCGGACAATATTATTTGGGGCCCCCACTTTCTTGGGGGCCCTAAGCTATAGCTTTGTTTAGCTTATACGTAAATTCTGCACTGGAAGACACGATTATTAACTTCTGATGAATTAGAACAGCTGTTGAAATTATTTTGAACAAACTTAAAAACACAGCCTTCCTCGTTGATTGTGAGCACTCAAATGACTTCGCATTCGTTTCGTGACCAGCTTGTCTGTGCTGTGCGTGAGTGGGAGTTGTATATATATATATATATATATATATATATATATATATATATATATATATATATATATATATATATATATATATATATATATATATAGTAGTTGGGGTGCTAGTTTTCTAATACAAAATCTGATTGGTGGGTTTGTATTCAACCAATGGGTGAGTGGGATACAAACGAGTTTGGGTGTTGTTTGTTGCATACAAGTGGCGCAGAAATTCTGTACTATGCCAATATAATGTGTGTTATGTATTACTCTAAGTTGTGGTATCTTGTGTGCTATGTAGAACAAAACTAGTTTTGTTGTATGCTGTGTAAAGTGTTGCTGAAATATCTGTCTTGTGTAGTTGTAAGAGGTGATGACTCATAATCACCCGCTCTATCATTGTTGCCAGCTTATTGATAGTGTCTTCATTGCCGCGAAAAAGGCTCACTGTGAGATATCGATTATTTTTCAAAGCGACAGCGGCTGAGATACATGACCATAAGGAACAAACAACGACACGGCAACTACAAGACAACGACAAGGCAAAATGGCGCCGGATATAGCGTAACATACAAGACTTATGAGATCATCGGTTGCCCGTTCCATCACGGTCGACAAATAGGTGGTCACTAAGGCCTTAAATTACTCACTCAAATACACATATATGATAATAATTCACCAAGCCAAACAATGAAAACTGACAAAAACAACGAAATAATGACATAAACACTGAATGATCGACAAATGTAAACGTCAAAATGTAACACTTACAAAGAAATCGAAAACTACTGAAAACAAATAAAATGACACGACAAAATGACACAATTAATGAAAACTGACACAACAACACAGTGACGCAAAAAAAAAAAAGATTATCCAAAATGTACCAAACACGTACATAAAAACAAATCGACAACAAACCGATACAAAGACAAGAAGTTTGAAGTCGAGTGGGAAAGTTGTTAGGGCAATTCGATAAATTGTAAGAGCAAGTGGACAAATTGTGAGAACCAGCAGGCAAGTTGACAATGCAAGTCGGGAAGTTGTTATGGTAATTGTGTCAGTTGATACGTCAAGTTGACAATATATGAGTGCTAGTCGACAAGTTGTTGCAGCAAATAGGGGAATTGTTAGGGCAAGTGGGGAAGTTGATAGGTCAAGTCGACAAGTTGTGAGTGGATGTTGAGAGGTTGTTTAGTTCAGTGGGCAAGTTTGTAGGGCAAGTTGACAAGCTGTGTGAGTTAATGAGGAAATTGTTATGTTAAGTGTACAAGTCTCTGGGACAAATCGACAAGATGATATATCTAGTGGCCAAGTTGTTAGGGCAAATGGGGGATTTGTTAGGTCCAGTAGGGAAGTTGGTAGGTCAATTCGGCAATTTGTGAGAGTAAGTGGGAAAGTTGTTAGGTTCAGTCGGCAAGTTGGTCGAGCAAGTCGACACGCTGTGAGAATTAGTGGGGAAGTTGTTATGGTAAGCATGCAAGTTGATCGGGCAAGTCGACAAGATGTGAGAACTAGTGGACAAGTTAGGGTAAATGGGGGAGTTGCTCGGTAAATTCGACACGTTGTGAGAGCATGTGGGGAAGTTGTTAGGTCCAGTGGGCAAGTTGCTAGGGCAAGTCGACAAGTTGTGAGAATTAGTGGGGAAGTTGTTATGTTAAGTGTGCAAGTTGATAGGACAAGTCGACAAGATGCGAGAGCTAGTGAACAAGTTGTTATGGCAAATGGGGGAGTTGTTAGGATAAGTGGACAATTTGTGAAGGTAAGTAGATAAGTTGTCAGGGCAATTCGACTAGTTGTGCGAGCCAGTGGACAAGTGTAGTTTACAAATTGACATTGGAAGTGGGAAAGTTGTATGGTAAGTGTGTCAATTGATAGGGTAAGATGACATGATACGACAACTAGTGGACAAGATGTTGGTGGGGAGTTGTTAAGGTAAGTGGGGAAGTTGATATGTCAATTCGACAAGTTGTGAAAGGATGTGGAAAAGTTGATAGGGCAAGTTGACATGTGTTAGTTTATTATTGTGTACGTCTGTTGTGTCAGTTTTCATTGGTTGTGTAAGTTTTCGTTGGCTGTTTAATTTTGTCATTGTGACAATTTTTTTTTTTCAATCAGAGAGTGCGTCATTGTCAGTTGTAGATTTCTTTTTGTGTTACATTTTTACTTTACCATTTACATTTGGATGTCTTTTATTTTTTTCTTTGCTTGTGTCAGAAGTTGTCACTGGTCGTGTGAGTTGCCAGTGTTTTTTGCTTGGTTATGTCGCTTCTTTTATAGTCTCAATGTGTGTCATTTACAGTGGTTGTGTCTTTTTCGGTTGTCGTTTGTTTCCTTTTGTGTGTTACATTTTGACATTTACAGTTGGCTGTCTTGTTTTCTTTGGTTGTATCAGTTTGTCGTTGTGTCAGGTTTTCAGTTTTTATGTTGGCCGTTTTCATTGGTTGTTTTAGTTTTCCTTGTTTGGGTCATTTTCAGTTGTTGTATGTTACATTTTGACGTTAACATTTGTTTTTGTTTTTGTGTGGTTTCTTTGCTTGTGTAATTTTGTCGTTGTGTCAGTTTGTCGTTGTGTAATTTTTCAGTGACTGTATCATTTTTTCATTGTTTGTGTCATTTTGTCGTGTCATTTTATTTCTGAGTAGTTGCCGATTTCTTTGTATATGTTACATTTTGGATGTTTTGCTTTTCCTTTGGGTGCCTTGTTCAGTGTTTGTGTCAGTTTTCAGTGTTTATATCATCAATTTTCATTGGTTATTTCAGTTTTCATTTTTTATATCAGTTTCTCTTTGTGTCGGTTTGTTGTCAATTTCTTTTTGTGTACGTCTTTGTTACATTTTGGCTGTTTTGGTTTTCTTTTGTTTGCGTCAGTGTGTTGTTGTGTCAGTTTTCATTGTTTGTGTCATTTTGTCGTGTCTTGCTTTCTTGCTTGTGTCATTTTCGGTTGTCTGTTACATTTTGAAGTTAACATTTGTATGTTTTGGTTTCTTCGTTTGTGTCAGTTTGTCGTTTTGCCATTTTTCAGTGGCTGTGTCATTTTTTCATTGTTTGTCTCATTTTGTCGTGTCATTTTATTTTTGAGCAGTTGCCGATTTCTTTGTATGTGTTACATTTTGGACGTTTTGCTTTTCTTAAGGTGCCTTGTTCAGTGTTTGTGTCAGCTTTCACTGTTTATGTTAGAAAGTTTCATTGGTTGTTTCAGTTGTCATTTGCGTGTGTTTGTCAGGTTTACTTTGTATCGGTTTGTTGTCGATTTCTTTTTATGTACGTGTTTATTACATTTTGGATATTTTTTTTTGCGTCACTGTGTTGTTGTGTCAGTATTCATTGTTTGTGTCATTTTGTCGTGTCATTTTATTTGTTTTTAGTAGTTTTCGATTTCTTTGTAAGTGTTACATTTTGACGTTTACATTTGTCGATCATTCAGTGTTTATGTCATTTTTTCGTTGTTTTTGTCAGTTTTCATTGATTGGCTTGGTGAATTATTATCATATCTGTGTATTTTAGTGAGTAATTTAAGGCCTTAGTGACCACCTATTTGTCGACAGTGATGGAACGGACAACCGATGATCTCATAGTCTTGTATGTTACGCTATATCCGGCGTAATTTTGCCTTGTCATTGTCTTGTAGTTGCCGTGTCGTTGTTTGTTCCTTATGGTCATGCATCTCAGCCACTGTCGCTTTGAAAAATTATCGATATCTCACAGTGAGCCTATCATTATATCAAAGCCAAAATCACGGCACATTGTTTTTTTTTTTTTTTAGATGAAGCAGGTTATAGAGAACAATTTTCTAAATTATCTCCAAAATCATCACAAATGTTCTCAGATTACACCTCTCAAGTTCAAAATAGTTTTCAATAAATGGCTATCAGCAGCTAAAGTGAACAAAGATTTTGATCGTTTAAAAGATCTCATTTTAAGGGATAAGATCATATCATCACTGCCATTACCTTTTTCACGATTTTTGCAAGAATGTGAGTGTGAAACAGTACAACAGATGGAGAAACGTGGGTCAGCTTATTTTACAGCAAATAAAGATTGCTTTGCTAATATTCTGAAAGATACAGAATTTGTAGCAGCCGCTACATACGATAGATCCAAACCTACTGTATACAATAAAGCAAAACCTTTTAGAAAGTTCAATAACTACCAATGTAAGTACTGTAAATTTAATCACAATGAAAATGACATGTGTGATAGCAACCCTGCATATCTTACATACCTACAAAATTTCATAGATAAACAAGACAGGGAACGAAAGAACTGTAAACGATTAACTAAATGTTTTCTTTGTAAAGCTTACGGACACTGGCGTCATTCATGTAAAGGTAAACAAATGACAAGAAAAGCTAATGCTGCAATGTTTGACAGTTCATCCTCTGAGGAAGAACAGGAAGAAAGTCAACAACCAGTAAATGCAGCTGAAAGTATTGATGTTTTCCACCTAGATAAATGTAGAACTTGCAACCAGTTCCATGAAGATGGTGTTCTAACATGTGGACATTCTGTACCCATAACAAACGAAGAAGCAAATTTAGTTATAGATTCCAAAGGAAAACTAAATATTCATCAAGGTTATGTCAACGGAAAAGTAGCTAGTGTATTAAGGGATAGCGGCAGCACGCTTATTGGTTTAAGAAAAGACTATTTACATCCCTCAGATTACACAGGAAAATTCGTTACCTGTAGAACATTTTCAGGGAACATTGAAAAATACCCATTGGCATGGGCATACATCCAAACACCTTTTCTAACAGGCAAGGTGAAATGTGCCGCATTATTTAACCCATGCTGTGATTTCATCATTGGTAATCTTCCCGAGGTAATTGACATGCCACATGAGCATACTACAACCTACCATAAACAAGTCTTACCAACCAATGCAGCAACAAAATCAGCTGCAGAAACAGAACCTCAGATAAACCAAACTGAGACATCACAACAATTAACAACACCTCCCAAGGACATGAGAGAAAACCTTATAAAGGCACATAAATCTGATGTGTCATCACAAAAATATGTTAAACCTGCAGGCCAAAAGCCAAAAGAGGGCCAAGTAACATCAAAAGTAAACAGCACAATAAAATTAACACAAATCAGGCATCAACCAAAACCAAACAGATCGAATCAGAAGACTGCAATATTTGCCTTAGCATTTCTGTACTGCTTAATTACAATATCATTGTCATGCCTTATTACATGTGCACTGTGTTATTGTAATTGTATACCCACCAATAATTTGTGTCCAGAATCAGAGTTACAACAATGTAACAAAATTAAATCACCCAACCTCCACGACAGAACGACAAATTCAATCTTCATTACTGAACGAACACAACAGCAGACAGACTTTGCACCCACAGACTATATCGACATAACAACTAAAACAACACCAGACAACTCAGCAACCCATCATACAGACACTGACACAGACCAAATTAAAACAAATGTTAAACACCTGATCAGACTGACAAACAAAATCCAAAAGAGACATAACCATTCGACACTACAGTGCATCATCATACTACACACGGATTTAACAACAATCCGGAACAACAGCATTAGTTACACGACAGAAACAGCAACAGCAAAACACAGCACGACAAAGAGTTACAGGCAAACATGGACTACAGATGACCCGACACAATTAAAACCATCCACCATACCATTGAAGTTCCATCAATGGCTACATGTTACATTTACTTCAGTCAAAACATACTCATATCATTTTAGAATGACAAGACTGCTGTTAGAAGACGTACCCCATGTACTGACAGACATACACATCTGCATACACACCAGCAGTATGACTGAACACCTAGCGACACTGCAACAAACTTTTGAACGCATCAGGCAACACGGCCTGACTGTAAAACCAGCAAAAGTTGAAATTGCTTTTCATGAAATATGTTTTTTAGGCTATAAAATTTGTGATGGTAGCGTTACTACTGATAAGAACATTGTATCTAGAATTTTGAAATTATCACTTCCTACAACGAAAAAGGAAGTAAGAAGTATGCTTGGATTGTTAAATTATTATAGAAGGTTCATACCGAACTTCTCAGATTTAACAGAAGTCTTTACCAATCTGTTGACAAAACGCCAACCAAATAAAATTGTAAACAGAGAGGGCCTGAAATCAGCTCTTACAAAGATATTATCCTACTTTTCATCTGACCCGATACTAAAATTACCAAACCTTAACATTTCTTTCACAGTAAGATGTGACGCGAGCAGTGTAGGTGTGGCTGGTGTCCTGTTACAGACCTACGACGACGTCCTGCATCCAGTAGCGTATGTCAGCCGTAAATTAACAGCAAGTGAACGGAACTACAGCTCACCAGAGTTGGAATGTCTGGGTTTAATTTATTCAGTGTCTAAATTATCTAAATATTTATTAGGTAAACATTTCATTGTGGAAACAGACAACAACCCATTAAAGGTGATAATGCAGGGAACACCAACAAATCACAGAATTGCCAGATGGGCGTTACTGCTCCAGAACTACAGCTTTGAGGTACGCCATATCAGCGGAACGGAGAACACGATCGCAGACCTCCTGTCAAGAATTCCTCTCGACGAGTCCACTGACAGTCCAACTACGCCTGAGCGCAAAGATTGAATACAGTTACAAACTGCGCTCAGACATATATCACAGTACAGCGCAGACAATAGCCCGTCATAAAAGAACGCTGTCAAATCTTATACATTGTGATACGGACTATGTCCTTTTTATATTCCCAAAGTACAGTTTTAATTTGTGAAAGTGGGAATAAATGAATACGTCAGAATGTGCAAGTGAAGAGGACATGAAACAGTGAAGATATTTTCACAAACAAGTACAGAAAGAACAGTACTACACAACCACAAAATCTTACCTTATTTCCAGAACTTGGTAATATTGAGTAGTACCAGTACTTATTAACATTGTGAAATAACTCTACCTTATTTCCAGAACGGGTTAATATTGAGTAGTACCAGCACTTATAACTCCACCGAACAGTGCTAATATTTTAAGTGAGTTACAGACTGTGTTACATAAACGACAACGTTGCATAGAACAGTATAATCCAATATTCTGTTTAAAAGAAATGTGTGTATTCCAGGAGCGTGTAAACACAACTTCCGTTTCCTTTCCAATTGTTTTTCTAAATTAACATTATAGCAGACTATACACAGAAATAGTTAAGTATGAATTAGTTAGTTAGTCGCAGTTCCAACTTCACAGCAACGGGGCGTCCCCATTATGCTCCGTTCCTGTGCCAGTGAATATCACACAAAACGCTCCCCACTGCCCAATGTGAAAAGTGGAAAAGACAGGAGTCTCGACAAATAACAGCCCGCACAGATACACTGTGAATAATGCCGCCACCAGAATGTCAACACAATTAGTCCCCCACAAAACACCCAGTTCATTTCTGATGGAATCGGCAGTCATTTTCCCATCTGGATGTTTCCTAGATGTTCACCCACACAGTCCACGAAATACAGTTCATAGTCGATGGCAGTGGCAGTCAACCAAATGCCCAGCAGCCACGCATTTCTGCATAAGGCAAAATCCGGTCAACTCTGGGACATAGCCATCTGCCATCGCTCCGAACATGCAGTCACGTTCCAAACGACCTCTGGGCAGATTCAAAAGCATTTCAAACGAAACTCACAGCTCACAGTGTCGCGCCACGCAATCACTCAGTAGCAGGGCGACGGAACCATCAAGTTAAGTAATGAATGAACGAGTGAATGAATTTTTTGACTTTATAATTTACACATGAGAAATTGAGAGAAAGAATTTATACTTTTGTGATCTAAGGATCATCGATTGATTCTTGGTTTTTCAATAGTGCCAGGAATGTCACTATTGTAAATAAAGATCAAACGTTTGACACTTAGAAGAAAGAAAACAAATGTACTTAATTTTTTTTTGAAAGCATCTGAAATTACCCCGCATAGTTATTTACGATTGTTCCTAAGGGGAGACAATCTGACATTGGTAAATTGGTACATGCATATATTTTTTGTTTCATAGTGGTCAAAACGACTACAAAACACCAAGTAGCGTCAACTAGAAGTGGACGATGTTTACTAAATTTGACAGACCAGGATTAGAATATCTGGCCATAGGGGTTAGTGTTCTGGTACTGAAATCGTCATTCAAGTTGACGATTTAATGCCTAACATGATTTTGTTGTGAGGGGGTGCGTAGCTTGAAAGATAGTGTCAATCGCTGTTAACTTCCGGTCTGTCCTGAGTCCATTGTCAAATGAAGTACTAATCCAACCAGGGGACAATACTTGATGCAAGTAGCCGAATGGCAGAACTGAATTATATATATATAATATATAATTTAATATGCCAGGAAGATAGCACCCTATAAAGATACCATGTAACAATCCTTCAGGATAAGCAGCTATTCGATCATGACTTATAATTGCATTATAAACTGAGACTATGAATAACCACCCATATGATGAAAGGCTACCCTTTCATACAGGAGGGCGGTGGATAGTGTCAGGATCTCCATAGCCTGTAGGTGAACGGCAACTTACGACAGGTCAACACCACCGGCAGCGAGGTGTCGCCGAGTACTTGCTAGCCACGACGCAATTGCCGCCCAGTGGTCATCGTGATACTCGGGACGCACGAGTGGCGAGAAGGAAAGGTCTGACCAAGAATACCTGGTTTGGGCAGATGGGTTGCTGACAGCGAGACAGAACGGACAGAGAGTGTTATGCGTGTATTCTCTAACTATAGTGAGATAGCGTGGCTATCTAGGAGAGTGGATTGTGTTTGAGCCTGAGAGAGAGAGAGAGAGAGAGAGAGAGAGAGAGAGAGAGAGAGAGAGAGAGAGAGAGAGAGAGAGAGAGAGAGAGAGAGAGAGAGTCAGAGTCATGTTGTATTAATATAAGATGTGTTAATGCATATACTTCGTACTGTGATAATGCAACTATTCACAAATGTACTTAATGTAAATAGTTTGCCGTGAATAAAAGGCTTACTTCACGTGGCTGTGCGTGAGAGTTCGATCATTGAAAGTGTATGATTGTTTCACCCCTGTTCTGAGAGAGCGAGCCAAATGCCCATATAATTTAAGATCATGACAGTCATCACCTCTTACAACTACAAAAGATAGATATTTCAGCAACACATTACACAGCATACAACACAAACTAGTGTTGTACTACATAGCACACAAATACCACTACTTAGAGTAATACATAACACACATTATACTGGCATAGTACAGAATTTCTACGCCATTTGTATTCAACAAACAACACCCAAACTCTTTTGTAATTCACTCACCCATTGGTTGAATACAAAACCACCAATCAGATTTTGTATTAGAAAACTAGTACCCCAACTACTATTTTCATATATAGAACTCCCACTCACGCACAGCACAGACAAACTTGGTCACGAAACGAATGTGAAGTCATTTGAGTACTCACAATCAACGAGGAAGGCTGTGTTTTTAAGTTTGTTCAAAATAATTTCAACAGCTGTTCTAATTCATCAGAAGTTAATAATCGTGTCTTCTGAAATATATATGTACCAGCTGAATGTGCGAATACTCTTTCGATTTGTTCGACATACACATCACTATTGTACAAGAAGTTGATTAGCTTCTTATTCAAATGTCTACCCAAAGAAATTAAAATTATTAACCGACATCAATTGATTTGATTATCAGGAAAAAATATCGTATCTGCGACATTTCCATAGAAGGTATACGTGTTTTCGTGTTTTCCGTTGGAACATCTTTGACTAAGAACGCAAATTTATATTTACGAATCAGATAGTAGAGTAATTTCTTCGTCTTACAAGTTGGTTCTATGTTTGTCTGGACAACCTCAATGTAACGACTCTGAAGTTCAGTCATTTCATCCGAGAATGGCAACTACACAGAAGCACCCAGGTACTCTCTGTAATAAATCCTTCACACGTCCTGATGGTTTGTTACGACAAGTTGCGAGTAGTTATTCTGGAGATGTTTTTAATTGTGCTTATTGTGATCGTATTTATACCCGGAAAGATACCTTAAGGCGACACGTGAAGACCGAGCATGAACTAGTATTCAGTGATGTGTCGACCACTCAACCATCATCTAGCGGCGTGGATGCTAACAATCTGCAATCCACAGATCGGAAGAGAAGGAGAGAACCGACTACAGACGACCAATGTACTGATA
Source organism: Cepaea nemoralis (assembly GCA_014155875.1). Lineage (NCBI taxonomy): Eukaryota > Metazoa > Mollusca > Gastropoda > Stylommatophora > Helicidae > Cepaea > Cepaea nemoralis. The sequence continues at coordinate 44,309 of JACEFZ010004671.1, forward strand.
AACGCCGGAAGTCAACTAAGCAACAAGCATCGCGTCCCTTGTTGAATGATGGAGTGTCGCATTTTACAAACATTCAAATACCATCAGCTAGCTTTTCGTCGGCTAACAATAACCAATAAGTAGCTAGTACATTGTCGCTAGTTACAGACACTCAAACAGCATAATCTATTACCTTACTGAACACAGGTGATGAATTATCACACAGGAAGTTGACTCAACAAGAGTCAACATCTAGTGCCTTACTGAGTGACATACAACCTGCAGCAGCATCAGCCACATCATCAGCAGCATCATCATCTAGTGAATGTCTTTCTGAGCGGGTTTTACCCGCAGATGGTAGAAACGTTTATATTGCAATTGGGACACGCTTAGGTCACATATACGACACGGCCGCTATCTATCTGATGGAAATTTTTTAACCGACCGGATACTCATGCCGCCATTGACTGGGGTTCCCGTTTATTCCCAATCTTCAATGCTCAGACCTCTCACTTTAAAATTGTAGTCAGCCTGCACACAGTGTTGAGACATCGAGAGACACAAGCCCTACGCTTCTACCATGCATTTCCAAATAATGCCTCTCTATTTGACCTACCTTTTAAAATAAACAATAGGTCTGATTTCGAGTCGTTTGTAGGGAAACTGAATGCTGTAGATTTGTTAAATTCAGCGGGTCTAGTTAGGCCAGATACTAAATACAATGTCGAATCAATCCCCATTATCACTTTTTATATTTACAAGCTGGTGGGGTTCCCTCTATGATGTTGTTTAGAAACCATAACCAAAGCCCTCTGATCCTTTTGGGACGTAAACGACGCAGGATTTAGATGTTGTAACCGAAAAGATGTTGTCTACCAATAAAATTCGTGTGAAAATATTACCTGTTTTGTTTTCTTTATTGCTGTTGTTATTGTTTCATGTTTTATGTTAAATGTTGTATACTAGAGTACCTACACATCGAGGGGTCACTTGACTAGCTCTTACGTCATGGCTCACTTTATCCACCACCACGTCACTAGACATAACCTCCCCTACAATTTTAGGCGTCATTTGACCTCCCATTGACAACTTGACCACCTCTTAACCACCTCTTGACCACGCCATCGCTCACTTTAAACACCACCGTTTCACTAAACACGCACCCTCCCCTACAATTTAAGGGGTCACTTGACCACCTGACCACCTCTTGACCACGTCATCACTCACTTTAACTACCACCACGTCACTAGCCGTACCCTCCCCTACAATTTAAGGGGTCACTTAAACACCCCTTGACTACTTGACCACATATTGACCACATCATCGCTCATTTTAACCACCACTATTTCACTACACGTACCACTCCCCTTCAATTTAAGGGGTTACTTGACCACCTCTTGACAACCTGACGACCACTTAACCACGTTATTTCTCACTTTAACTACCTCACGTCACTAGCCGTAACCTCCCCTACAATTTAAGGGGTCACTTGACCACCCCTTGACCACTTGACTACCTCTTGACCACTTCTTGATAACCTAATGACCATGTCTACTTACAATAAGCTTACCAGGAGTTTTCGCCCGTTGAGGAGGAAAATCGATCGGAGCTAAAAAACAGATTGTAGATTGTGGTGGAGAATCGATAAATGGTTGATTTATATAGTCCACCACCAAAACCACAAAAAACGAGCGGCTTTCTGACTTACTACACTACTGATGGGAAAGGACAAACAAGAACGCAGGTACTTAAAAGACTGGGCGAGACAGCAGAGAAGGCCTTGGACTGGCAATGGAGCTAGCGTAATTATGGGTGGGGCAAGGATATGCAGTAAATAGTTGACAACTTTGCTGCAATGTAAGTCAACGTCTCCCAAAGAACGAAATCCAGCAATCAGAAAAAAGTAACCTCACAATAAGATCGAAATATCTCAGTAAGTCCGAAACATAGCAACCTGATAATGAGGCCGAAACACAGCAACCTCACAATGAGAGCGAAACACAGTAACCTCTCAATAAGACAGAAACATAGCAACTGCACAATGAGACCGAAACACAGTAACCTCTCAGTTAGTTAGTTAGTTAGTCGCGGTTCCAACTTCACGGCATCGAGATGTCCCTATTATGTTCCGTTCCTGTGCCAGTGAATGTCACACAAAATGCTAATTACTGCCCAATGTGAAAAGTGGAACAGACAGGTCTCGGTAATCCAACAGCCTGCACAGATACACTGTGCATAATGCCGTCGCCAGAAAACCAACTCCACAGTCCTCCGCGAAAAATACAGTTCATCGTCGATGGAATCGGCAGTCACAAGAAAGACTTTATTGACCCGGGTTTTATCCCTCATAGCCCAGTCTCTTTGCGCAGGGCGACCCGTCTAAAGCGCCACACAAAGCACGAACTCCATAGCTCCAGCGACTACTCCCATGAGTCTCCTGAAAAATGCACTTGTGACCCGAAAAGGCAAACCAGTCAATTCAGCGACAGCCAGCAATTGTTCCGAACATGCAGTATACTGTGCAAACAACATCGGACACATGTAAAAGCATTCCACGTGAATTTCACAGCTCACAGTGTTGCCCACGCACTCAATCAGTTCCAGGGCTACGGAACCATATACTACCAGTCCAACATTAGGAAAATGCGAATGCAAACCGTAGCCACAGTCATAACCACGCCACAGACCTTAACGGTTCAATGCCTAACCGCCATGTTGGGGACCGGAAGTTTACAGTAACCTCTCAATAAGACCGAAACATAGCAACCTGACAATGAGACCGAAATAACATTTAGGGTTTTGTGCCGACCCAGGAGCCACTCCATCAGGTAAGAACAGGGTATCCACGTCGAGATGCCACAGAAGGGTGGAAACACCACAATGTAGCGATCACCCAGGCTGGAAATGTCGTTTGAAATCGAACCTCTGCAGCCAAGCGACAGCAACGACCGTTTGTGGTGGAATAGGGCATCTTGCAAGGACCGCGCCCCGCAAATGTAGCGAGAGCAAGGTAGAGCCCAAGCCTTAAAAGAATTAGCCCTAGAGGAAGAGCTGGCTTTCGCTGGGCTTCGAAGACGGCAACATGGCAATAACGAAGTCTACTGACTAGGCCATAGCAATGCCACAAGGCAGAGGTGAAGACTAAGGTAAACTGTCGGGGGAAGAAGCTGGCGTTCAGATACGGTGTAGTGTACATCGTTGGTAGATGCACCGGCAGTCAAATGTTTAGCCCTCCGAGGGTGGGAACGGCATCACTGCAGACACACTTAGCGACGCCTGATAAAGGAAATGTACAGTCACAAACGTCTGGAAGTTGTCTACCTACGACACGAGCAACACGCCCGGTAGTCATTGACCCGAACGGGCCAGTCCATGAGAGTGTCATTAAGGCTCAGAGGCCGAAATATTCGGCTAGGGTCTTCTTCTGTACCTTCTTTAATGGTGTCCAACCCAGGAGACAGGTTTTCCATCTGGTGGGTTTCTCGGTCATATTTTGTGAATTTATTCAGACAATATGGAAATCAAGATGTTCAATCTCTTTGACCAACAGTATACATTGCTCTGCCTTCACTGTAGCGGACAGCGTCAAGCTCACATTGGTCTAATGAATCACCTCCCAGGGAGAGCTGTGGCCAAACAAGCTTTATTCTCAAAGGGTCACAAATTAGGCCCGTCTTACATAAGTCCCTTCCAACCACTCATCTTTCTCACATCCATTATGTCTGTTGTGCGTATTACATACGCATAGAAAAAAGCACTGTAATATGGATGCTGTGCACATACACAATGCTATGAGACAGACAGTGATGTACAAACAGCACCATATATGTGTGTGAGTGTTTAATCATTCATTCATTCAGTAGCATGTCCTTTGCAGAACCTCGCTCCCATAACAACCTTCCGAAAAACCTCTCGCAAGATGTACTGCAGCCTATACACCCATCTGGAGATCATCTGCCACACTCCTGCACCCATCTTCTCTTTGGTCTTCCTCCTCCTCTCTTCCTAGGCATATACCTCTCCATTATTGTTCTCTCCTAACTTTCGTGACATTTCAAATGACCAAAATATTTCAGTTTTCTTTCTTTTATTGTCTTTAATAGCCAACCGTCTTCAGTATTCAGCTCTTGAAGTATGAATGCATTTTTTCTTTCCTCTATTCAAGATATTCTTAGAACTCGTCTATAATATTTATATTCAAAGGCATTTAAGCGCTATTCAGCTTGTTTATTAAGTGTCCAGGTCTCACAGGCGTATGTAGCAATGGGAAAGTTGCATGCTCTTAAAAATCTAATTTTTGTTGTTCTATCTGTCCCACTTCACTATTTATTCAGTCGTTTTAGTCTTTGAAGAGCAATAGACATTCGTCTTTTAATTTCTTTCATTGTATCACCATTGTTGATAATTAATGACCCAAGATATTCGAAATTTTCCACCACCTCAAATATTTCATCATTAACATATATTTCTTTCTCCATAGTAGTTTTTACTGTATGCATTATATTTGTTTTTGCTATGTTAAGATATAAGTTGTGATTTTCACTATTCAATTGGGTTGAGGCTATTAGGTTTTCTATGCCATTCTGTGGATAGCAATACTGTATCATCAGCCTATCGAATCTCCGATATTTCATGACCACCGATATTTAGAGCATCACATTGCTCCTTGTTTATATCATCTCTGATATTTCTCATTATATTTTCGGCAATATTGTATCTTGGATTGGACGCATCATCTTCTTTCTCTTTCCTCATGCAAAGGGTGAACTTAAGCGTAGTCCATACACGTGCTACTAATTCTAGTCTATTAGACTGATCTTTGCATGTTGATTAGCTTTCCCTATAACCAGTGTCTCTCGCCATCAAGCGAACTCACTGCGACTTCTGAGGTACTTGTAATTTACGTCCCCAAGTCAAATACGAGAAGTATGCATTTTAGTCCATTTGACCGGTGTAGGGGTTAAACCTGCTACCTTCATCATCAGCACACTGGAAGTTTAAGAGCAAGCGCTCTTCATTCCATTCGGTCGTGCTGACCTCCCGAGGGAGAGTGTCTGACTGAGTTTTGCACCTCACAGGTACAGTTTGTGTAACTCCAGCATTTCAATTCACGAAATACAGTCATAGTCGATGGCAGTGCAGTCAACCAAATGCCCAGCAGCCACGCATTTCTGCATAAGGCAAAATCCGGTCAACTCGGGGACATAGCCATCTGCATCGCTCCGAACATGCAGTCACGTTCCAAACGACCTTGGGCAGATTCAAAAAGCATTTCAAACGAAACACAAGCTCACAGTGTCGCGCCACGCAATCACTCAGTAGCAGGGGACGGAACCATCAAGTTAAGTAAGAATGAACGAGTGAATGAATTTTTTGGACTTTATAATTTACACATGAGAATTGACAGAGAAAGAATTTATACTTTCTGATCTAAAGATCATCGATTGATTCTTGGTTTTTCAATAGTGCCAGGAATGTCACTATTGTAAATAAAGATCAAACGTTGACACTAGAAGAAGAAAAACAAATGTACTTAATGTTTTTTTTGAAAGCATCTGAAATTACCCGCATAGTTATTTACGATGTTCCTAAGGGAGACAATCTGACATTGGTAAATTTGGTACATGCATATATTTTTTGTTTCATAGTCGTCAAAAGCGACTACAAAACACCAAGTAGCGTCAACTAGAGTGTGGGCGAATGTTTACTAAATTGCAGACCAGGATTAGAATATCTCTGGCCATATGGGTTAGTGTTCTGGTCTGAAATCGTCATTCAAGTTGACGATTTAATGCCTACATGATTTTGTTGTGAGGGGTGCGTTAAACTTGAAAGATAGTGTCAATCGCTGTTAACTTCCGGTCTGTCCTGAGGTCCATTGTCATAATGAAGTACTAATCCAACCAGGGCGACAATACTTGATGCAAGTCGCCGAAGGCAGAACTGGAATTATATATATATAATATATAATTTAATATGCCAGGAAGATAGCACTCCTATAAAGTTATACATGTAACAATCCTTCAGGATAAGCAGCTATTCGATCATGACTTATAATGCATTATAAACTGAGACTAATGAATAACCACCCATATGATGAAAGGCTACCACTTCATTTAAACAGGAGGGCGGTGGATAGTGTCAGGATCTCCATAGCCTTGTAGGTCAACGGCAACTTACGAAGGTCAACACCACCGGCAGCAGGGTGTTTTCGGCCCGTATTTTCTTTTTTATCGGCGACATCGCAAGTTTATCTTACCATTCTCTGAAACAAAATGGTTATACTCCCCAGAGGATTTCATTTGTTCTTGGCGTCAGATGAGCTGTTGCTATCTTTCTGTCTACGGCTTGAATTGGGCATCTTGTCATCTTTCTGTGGAATATCATCATTGGATAGCTATAGTAATCTATGATCTATCTTCTTGAGCCAGAGGATGCTAGCCACAGGACTATCTCTTTCGTCTGTCACTCGATAGGATGATGTCGGGAGGATAATGGACTCCTCTATCTCACTGAGAGAACCTGAACTTATCTACCCGATGGCTTGTGCAGGGCAATGCCGGTACATTGGGGCGACAGCTCAGTCGAGAGCGGCGGCCGGGAGGGGTAGTATCTTCTTTGAATGGGGAAATACACGGTGTGCCATATAACCCCACTTAGGGGGGAGAAACACACCGATTGCTGGGCACACCACACCACAAGATCTGGGTTGCGAGAAAGGCATGGTTTGCAAGTGAGAGGAAAGCATGGAAATGAATGTGCCCAATAATAATAAAGGCTTGGTATGAGTGTGGAATGTGTGTCTTGTAGACAAAACGTTCCTAGGGTGGACATTCTGACTTCACCCAGCTGGAGGTCGACTCAAGCCCGGACGTAGCCAATCCAGGGGCTACCTGACAGGTCAGGCCCATGCATTCAAGTATGATATATACTGCATTGGGTCAAGATCCTATAGGTAAAATATATTAATGGAGACCCTATTGGTCTTTAGGATTGTGTGATGCATGAGTCCGCCCAGTCGCTCAATATTGTTTGTCATCTCCAGGGTCCTCTGTTGTTGGATGTGACCAAATCGGACAGTATCCACACAGCTTCTGTGCTAGAGCCAAATACGTCTGATGAAGCCTGGTCAATGTATGAGCCATATCACACATGGTGTGCCTAATTCTGAGAGAGAGGCAAGGGCATATCTTGAAGAAATGACATAGGCCCGAGAACAGTTAAATGCTGGTTGAGACTACGCATGATTATACTGCATACCCATAAACAATGACAGTTTGCAGTAATGGTGCATCTCGGGTCCCTTCATTGACATAGGCCCGAGAGCAGTCCAATTCAAGTTGAATCTACGCATGATTATCCGGCATTCCCATTTTATACCGGACATTGAAAGACGCCAATATATGTTAAGTTCATGAACAAGTCATCAACAACCAGTGGATTTGATTCTACAGAAGCCTGTGGAACTTACACCCAAGTTCCGGGGAGGAAGGAGCTTCCAGCCTACAGGGTGAGACGTATATGGACAGATCGGACAGTATTTGAAGCTGGGTCTGTGACTATGGCTACTTGAGGCTATGTGCCTGAACTTATCTGTGTGGTGTCTGTTTAGAACTTTCTGTGTTACCTACCTTGGTGTTTTTCTGTGCTGTCCTTTATTGATTTAATAAATCAAGTTTTAGTTTATACCAACGATCACTGTGTTATATATATGGATCAGCCAGAAGAACATTGCAGGAAATAGGTCCTTAGGTCGAAAGAAAGAGTGACAGTGAGTCCGGGGAAAACGGAGGAGGGTTGGCAGGTAAAGACCTATTCCAGCCAGGGCTATAAAAAGAGAACAATTTTGAAATATTGTGACAGGGCTATTTGGGACCCTCCACGTAGCGTGTTACAATTTCTGGGGGCTCGTCGCGGGATATTTGAAATCCTGGTGGAGTTCTGGCTGATTTAGTGATAGGGGACAGATATTCTTGTCTACTATCAATAGGTTCTGCCTACCGTGCCTGGCTATTGTCTATACTCTTCCTGACACAGACTGACCGACATACGACGTGTTGTGGTCGTGTAATATATATATTTTGGTTATGTGAGATAATCATTTTCTATACAATTTCTTGGGCACTTTCCTTCTGAGTTTAGGATGGCATCAATTGGGTTTAATGTCGCTGACGTACAGGCTACATTGCGTGAGATGGGCTATGATGGAGCGGAGTTACAGAAATATGTGCAGGAAGTGGAAAGAGACTTCAGACAAGGCTGTGCGCGAAGCCAAGAAAATTGAGGCGGAGGCTAGGAAGATGGAGGCCGAGCAGGCAGTCAGAGACCATGAGTTTCGTATGAGGGAGTTGGAGCTGAAAGCTCAAACTGTCAAGGAAAGCGAGGGTGCAGTTGGAGGCGCAGTTCTCCCTGACTCAACAACTTCTAGGTGGCGGTTCATATCCAGGCAATGAAGTTCCCATTACTCCCGTTCGATGAACACAAAGAGAAGATCGACCAGTATCTTCAAAAATTCCAGTCGATGGCTTTGGCTATGGGACTGGAACGTGGGAAATGGAACTTGAAAATCTCGCAGGGCCTGAGGGGGACCGCGTACGAGGTCTACTCAAGGTTGCCACCTGGTATGGAGAATGACTATGAGGCTCTGGAAAAAGCATTATTGAAAAGGTTCCAGATGACAGCCCATACATACCGTCAGCAGTTCAGAAAGTCCAAGAGAGAGCCAGGAGAGATGTTCGCAGCCTACAGTGTCAGACTGAAGTCTTACCTTTTGAAGTGGATGTCATTAGCTGGATTTGCTAACGACTATGAAAGTTTGGAAGAATTAGTGGTCGTGGACCAAATGAAGAGGATGATGCCTAGGCCATTGCAAACCTTCTTGCTTGAAAATGGGGCAGAAAAGTTAGACTTGGTAAATACATTAGCGGAAAGGTATGTGCTAGCTCATGGAGATAATGGGGAACTGTCACAACCCAATCCCCGACCACCAGACACCTGGTCTGGAAAGAAGAAGAACCCTAAAACAGCTCACACCAAGAAGGAGGATCCTTTCGAGAAAGTTCCTATTCAAAAACCCTCTGGTAAGAGTCCACCTAGGATCTCCTAAAAGAAAGTGGAGTGAAAAGTGGTGCGCCTATTGCAAATCTCCCACACACAATACGGTTGATTGCCGGCGTAAACAGAAAGACTCTCACTATGCTGCTTGTCTTGTAGAAACCGGGGAAGGGTCTCACAAAGAAGTAGAAGGGGGGGATCTTGGGAACAATGATTCAGAAAAACCACCAGTAGTAGAAACGGTACTTGTGAACGGACAACCAGTTGAGTGTCTCTATGACACCGGTCTGCAGTTTGAGGCTGTAATTTCCTCACACTTAGTGAGCCCGGAGCAGCTAACCGGGGAATCTATTGAGATTCAAACGGCGACAAAGAGTGCGGTAGCGATGTCTCTTCCAATTGCGAAGGTAGACATCAAATCTAAATATGTTACCGGCACTATACAGGCAGCCGTTCTGCTAGATCCGATCTTCCCAATGATCTTGGGTTGTCGCTACGTCTTTCTAGGGATTCCAACCGAACCCATGTACGTAGGGGCGATGCAAACCAGATCTCAATCGGAGGATGAGCAGACGCCGGCCTTGATCGTGAATCCCTTGCCTGGGGAGTTACGAGCTGCTCAAAGCCAGGATGCTACTTTGCAACCTTGCTTCAACCAGTTGCCCAAAAGTTCTGACCCACCAAGACAGGGTCAGTATTATATGAAGAATCGGTTACTGTACCGGAGAGCCGGAGTGGATGATCGCCAGCATGGACAGCTGGTAGTTCCTAAGGCTTATCGGGAACAGCTTCTTCATATGGGACACACCATTTCTTTCAGTGGACATATGGGTGTCGGGGCAACTCTCCAGCGCATTTCCTGCCATTACTACTGGCCAGGGATGACTGGAGACGTGCGTAGGTACGTCAAGTCGTGCCCAGAGTGCCAGCGTGTGGCACCAAAACACTGGACAGCTCCGGTAGTCCTGGGAGACATGCCCATTATGAACTCTCCTTTCGAGAGAGTTGCCATCGATCTTGTTGGTCCTCTTCCTCGGACTAGGAAGAGGAATAAGTACATTCTCACGATGGTGGATTGCTGTTCCATGTGGGGCGAGGCGATACCGTTGGCCACAATCGACTCTAAGCGAGTGGCTGATGCACTGATGGAGACCTTTACTAGGTTGGGATTTCCCAACCAGATCCTAACGGACAATGGGTCTCAGTTCTGTGGTAAGCTGATGGAAGAAGTCTTTCGTATCTTCCAGACTAACCACATTCACACAAGCCCATACCACCCTCAGTCTAATGGGCAAGTAGAGAGGTTTAATGGTACCTTGATGACCATGCTTCGGAAGCTGGCTCAAGAGAAACCAGACAGATGGGATGAGTATATCTCGGCCGCCTTGTTCGCCTATCGGGAGGTTCCCCATGGGTCGACCGGGTTGCCACCAGCCACTCTACTATTCGGGAGGCCAATCAAGGGTCCCTTAGAAGCCTTATTGAGATGTTGGACAGAGGAAGAAACTTCCGAAGAAGTTGTATCCTCATATAAATACGTCGAAGAGTTAAAGAAGAAACTCCAGACGGGTTGGGCTTTGGCAGCTCAGAATCTGAGAGCGGCCAGGAAGAGACACGCGGCCTACTACAATAGAAGGACGAAAGATAGGTCTCTTAAGGTGGGGGATCGGGTTCTGTTGTTACTTCCAGTAGGTTCCAATAAACTCGAGATTGGTTGGCAGGGGCCTTTCCCGGTGGAAAGGGTTGTGTCCCGTACCAATTATGCTATCCGGATCAGGGGGAAATCTAAAATCTTTCACATTAACCTCTTAAAAAAATATGAGGAACGATCCGATGGTACTTCTCTCCCACTCATGACTATGGCGGTCGCGATGGAAACTGAATCGGGCGAAGACGCGGATAGGGAGTATCCTTTACAACCTGGGGAAACCTATAAGGATGTACATATAAATCCTGATCTGTCGACTGAAGAAACAGAACTGGTCATCCGTTTGTTGGAGTCCCATCAACAGATTCTTACCGATCGTCCAGGGCGGACAGGGTTGGTCGAGTTTGATATGACTCTGACTACCCAAGACCCCATTCGCCAAAAAATATATCCAGTGCCCTTTTCGAAAGAGAAGGCCCTGGAAGCAGAAATCCAGAAGCTTCTGGATGATGACATCATAACTCCTTCGACTTCTCCTTATAATGCCGGGGTTGTCTTGTTGAGGAAGCCAAGCGGGGAGCACCGCTTATGTATTGATTACAGGCATTTAAACAGTTGTACGACATTCCAAGTTGAGCCGTTACCAAACACAAATCAACTATTTGCCAGATTAAATAGGGCAAAGTACTTCTCAAAAATCGATTTAAGTCGGGGATATTATCAGATCCCTGTGAAGCCTGAGGTTCGGCCCATGCTCGCTTTCAGTACTCCGAGCGGCCATTACGAATTTAAGGTGATGCCTTTTGGGCTGAGTAATGCGCCCAGTGTGTTCACACGCATGATGAGAAAGTTATTAGATCCTTTAAGGGATCCCTCTGTCGTCTCGTTTATGGATGATATTCTCATCGCGTCTGACAATCTGAAGGATCACCTGAAGGTCCTTGGGACAGATCTTCAAAAGGTTAAAAGAGGAAGGGTTAACCGCCCGTCCAGCCAAATGCATGATTGGCTATCAATCCTTGGAATTTCTGGGACACACTATTACCCCAGGGGGACTGGTACCGGAAGAAAAGAATATTGAAAAGGTCCGTCTCGCACCCCGTCCTAGATCCAAAAAAGATGTTAGGTCTTTCTTGTCTCTGTGTGGGTTTTACCAGAAATTTATTCCAAAGTTCAACGAAATTGCGGCGCCGTTAACCGAGACTCTGAAGAAAGGATCGCCAGATCTTATAATCTGGACCCCGAGCTGTGAAAAGGCTTATGGGAAGCTGAAACAGGCGTTGGTGGATAGGCCAGTCCTGCAACTCCCAGATTTGGAGAAAACGTTTGTTCTGAGAACCGACGCGAGTAACATAGGGATTGGGGCAACTCTGTTGCAGGAAGGGCGAGATAATCCTTCGGTGCTGTGTCCGGTGGCATATGCCAGTCGAAAACTGTTACCCGCCGAACGGAATTACTCCACCGTCGAACGGGAATGTCTAGCTCTAGTGTGGGCAGTACAGAAATTTCAACCTTATCTGTATGGAGTACCGTTCAAAGTGCAATCTGACCATCAACCTCTGACGTTCTTAGGCAACTTCTAAGAAACTGAACGCGAGGTTAATGAGATGGTCATTGCTCCTACAACCGTATCAGTTCACGGTCGAATACATCCCCGGAAGGGAGAATGTGGGAGCAGATTTCCTATCACGGCATCCTATGGTTGAATGTGAGGGTGGGGTCATTCGAACAGAACCACTGACAGTAGAAAGTTCGTAGGGTTCGACTTTCTTAAGAGGGGGCCTATGTAGCGAAACGCCAGTGGCCCATGTCCTTATGTATTCTGTTATTCTTGGTAAACAGGGGGAACCGGCTTTCGGAAGCTCTCAGTTCTCTTGTTCGCTCAATTCTCCATGAAAGATGGTTCTTTGGGTTATCTTCATACCACAATCTTTACATGGAGCGAGTATATATTGGTCTTTCCTTTCGGGTAGTCCCGAAGGAGCGCCTTGCGTCAAATGTGCACTGGTGCAGCGGCTGGTCAATTGATGGCCGTGCCAACACCTACCGTTTGCAAGTTGCAACTTGTCAAAGTTAATTAAAGATAACGACAGAAGTGCAACTACTACTGAGACATTTTGAAAGGTAAACTTGGGTTGTGGGTGGTCCAGACAGACCTGGACTTATAAATGTATTTTGTCTCAAAGGGGAAGATGAATTGGCGAAAAGCCAATCATAACCAACTGAAGAGTTGGTTGACCGTTGGCAATCTAAATGGGCGTCTTGTTCTTGGCATAGCCGGGGAAGTGAAACGGAACAATATATCTCCCCAGAGGATTTCATTTGTTCTTGGCGTCAGATGAGCTGTTGCTATCTTTCTGTCTACGGCTTGAATTGGGCATCTGGTCATCTTTCTGTGGAATATCATCATTGGATAGCTATAGTAATCTATGATCTATCTTCTTGAGCCAGAGGATGCTAGCCACAGGACTATCTCTTTCGTCTGTCACTCGATAGGATGATGTCGGGAGGATAATGGACTCCTCTATCTCACTGAGAGAACCTGAACTTATCTACCCCTATGGCTTGTGCAGGGCAATGCCGGTACATTGGGGCGACAGCTCAGTCGAGAGCGGCGGCCGGGAGGGGTAGTATCTTCTTTGAATGGGGAAATACACGGTGTGCCATATAACCCCACTTAGGGGGGAGAAACACACCGATTGCTGGGCACACCACACCACAAGATCTTGGTTGCGAGAAAGGCATGGTTTGCAAGTGAGAGGAAAGCATGGAAATGAATGTGCCCAATAATAATAAAGGCTTGGTATGAGTGTGGAATGTGTGTCTTGTAGACAAAACGTTCCTAGGGTGGACATTCTGACTTCACCCAGCTGGAGGTCGACTCAAGCCCGGACGTAGCCAATCCAGGGGCTACCTGACAGGTCAGGCCCATGCATTCAAGTATGATATATACTGCATTGGGTCAAGATCCTATAGGTAAAATATATTAATGGAGACCCTATTGGTCTTTAGGATTGTGTGATGCATGAGTCCGCCCAGTCGCTCAATATTGTTTGTCATCTCCAGGGTCCTCTGTTGTTGGATGTGACCAAATCGGACAGTATCCACACAGCTTCTGTGCTAGAGCCAAATACGTCTGATGAAGCCTGGTCAATGTATGAGCCATATCACACATGGTGTGCCTAATTCTGAGAGAGAGGCAAGGGCATATCTTGAAGAAATGACATAGGCCCGAGAACAGTTAAATGCTGGTTGAGACTACGCATGATTATACTGCATACCCATAAACAATGACAGTTTGCAGTAATGGTGCATCTCGGGTCCCTTCATTGACATAGGCCCGAGAGCAGTCCAATTCAAGTTGAATCTACGCATGATTATCCGGCATTCCCATTTTATACCGGACATTGAAAGACGCCAATATATGTTAAGTTCATGAACAAGTCATCAACAACCAGTGGATTTGATTCTACAGAAGCCTGTGGAACTTACACCCAAGTTCCGGGGAGGAAGGAGCTTCCAGCCTACAGGGTGAGACGTATATGGACAGATCGGACAGTATTTGAAGCTGGGTCTGTGACTATGGCTACTTGAGGCTATGTGCCTGAACTTATCTGTGTGGTGTCTGTTTAGAACTTTCTGTGTTACCTACCTTGGTGTTTTTCTGTGCTGTCCTTTATTGATTTAATAAATCAAGTTTTAGTTTATTCCAACGATCACTGTGTTATATATATGGATCAGCCAGAAGAACATTGCAGGAAATAGGTCCTTAGGTCGAAAGAAAGAGTGACAGTGAGTCCGGGGAAAACGGAGGAGGGTTGGCAGGTAAAGACCTATTCCAGCCAGGGCTATAAAAAGAGAACAATTTTGAAATATTGTGACAGGGCTATTTGGGACCCTCCACGTAGCGTGTTACATACACTATGCCATAATTTTCTTTGCGCATTTCCCTTATTTCACGTAGGTATTTGCTTCTCATGGCTCCCACATGCGGTTGCTCGCAAAGAATATTTCTACCTCCCTTGCACTTTCTAAAAGTGAAGATAATGTCCTTATAAATTGCCACAAAGTTGTTTTGGGTAGCTCTATGTTATTGTTCTTTCTGAACCAAACCCTACGTTTTCTTACATTCACTGTTTCTTTGGTATCCAGCATTTTTATAATGCTGGATAATCCTGGATATAAAATCCAAAATTTTTATCATTTTAGGAGTCTCCGCGGCGAAGTGGTCAAGCCTTTTGACTCGGGCTCCAAAGGTTGTGGGTTCGATTCCGGGCCGCATCATTCGGTTCACGAGTTAATTTTTTCGGAGACTTCTGTGGGTCGTCGCTAGAGCTGCGGAGTTCGTACTTTGTGCGATGCTTTCCGTGCTGCGGAAAGAGATCGAACCATATGGGATAGAACCCGATGCAATGAAGTCGACCCTGTCGACTTTTAAGCGACTTTTTAAAGCATTTTTATAATAGCTCGCCTTATGACATCTTTGTCAAAGCTGTCTACAATAACCTTTCTACCTACAGTTTGGTTATTTCGTGGTGGTTTAATTCCAGATTCTTGCACCCATCGACGAAATGACCGTTTACTCAAACCCAGTGCATGCACTGTTCTTTTTTTTTCTTCGGAATTTGTAATAGTATAAAACAGTTTCCTGTGATCAGCTTCTATACAAAAATATGTGTACAATGTCATAGCGATGCTTTGAAGTGTATACACAATTTCGCATTCAAACCCATTGAAAAATATTCACACATTTCAATGTTAGAGATTAGTGGAAAGATTTTTAAAAGAAAATAATAATAATAATCAGGTTTCATGAAATAACCCACAGTTTAACGACACCTCTGAATAGTCCCAGTTTAAACTGCGCGGGGTTCTTGGCATAAGGCCAATCCCGTGAAAAACATAAAATATTCAACATTGAACGCTGATTGTCTGGTTACGCTGTAATACATTTAAAATTATGAACTTCATCTCTGATCCTTAAACTATATACCGTATATAAACAAACTTTGAAATCTGCTGTAAAATCTCCAGAACAAAAATTGTTTTGTTGGGAGGACATAATGATATGGTTATATGCTAAATCTCATCATTTTCCTTCAGTTGATTACTGAGATATGGAATTTTATATTGGGCAGACAAAAATAAACACACTATAACTAACTTATTCACTTGCTCAATAAGATATGCTCTATTTGACATTCTGCCTTTTTGGGATTATTATTATATATATTATATCAGCCCAGGTGGGTGTTAGACGCTTCTGTTTGCTCGCCTCTGCATTTCGTCTCTCAATAGAACACGGGTTCTCAACCAGATCACACCAAGGCCTGTTTAGATTGCTCATGATTTATTGGATCCTTTTGATGAAGGTTTTCTTTTTAACGAGATGAGGTAGCCATCTTAGGCCGACCCCCAATAGTCGCCGCCTACGGCATACATGATAGGTTGCAGTGTTACTGTTGGTTGCTTCCATCGTGGACCCTGGTAACACACGGGGCGAACGTTAGATTATACAGTATAAATAGTGTGCCTACTTATTTAACTCTACTACTACTACGTTAGATTCTACCCTATAAATAGTGTGCCTACTTATTTAACTCTACTACTACTACTACTACTACTACTAAACTACTATTATTACAACAACAACAACAACAACACCTACTACTACTACTACTACTACTACTACTACTACTACTACTACTACTACTACTACTACTACTACTACTACTACCACTACTACTATACTACTACTACTATTACTACTACTACTACTACTACTACTCCTACTACTACTACTACTACTACTACTACTACTACTACTACTACTACTACTACTACTACTACCACTACTACTACTATACTACTACTACTACTACCACTACTGCTACTACTACTACTACTACTACTACTACTATTACAACTACTACTATACTACTACTACTACTACTACTACTACTACTACTACTACTACTACTACTACCACTACTGCTACCACTACTACGACTACAACTGTTACTGCTGCTGCTACTGTTCCTGTCCCTGCTACCACTACCAATACTATATCTCTAAGGAAGTTCATGATAGCGGCTCCATTTATTTGTTGGCCCTGTGAAATAGTTGCAGTCATCTAATGTATCCGCTCTTTCATTCCTCACTATTGTCTGTGCTAGTGCTAATATGCACATATGTGTGTGGTGTGTGTGTGTGTGTGTGTGTGTGTGTGTGTGTGTGTGTGTGTGTTTGTGTGTGTGTGTTTTTTTTTTGTTTTTTTTTTAAACTGGACATCGCAATCAACCGTACAATATTTCGGAAGATTGGGATTTATTAGACAATTTTACTTTCAGTAGTTCCCCCTTGCTTTCTGCACGATTATCGCCATAGAAATAAAGCAAGGCGGTCTGCTTCCAAAACGTCTGCAGCTGATCTCGAACCCTCACCCGATGCGTTGGGGAATTGTGAACATGTTCACTGCTAATAAGTCTTATCTCTGGTGTGTGTGTGTGTGTGTGTGTGTGTGTGTGTGTGTGTGTGTGCATATGTGTCAGTGTGTGCGTGTGCATATGTGTGTATGTATGTGTGTATGTGTGTGTGTGTATGTGAAAGCTTTTATGAAATTTTTGTATATCCTCTCGCTATCTCTTATTCTCTCTCTCTCTCTCTCTCTCTCTCTCTCTCTCTCTCTCTCTCTCTCTCTCTCTCTCTCTCTCTCTCTCTCTCTCTCTCTCTCTCTCTCTCTCTCTCTCTTCAAGACTGTTTCTTTCCACCTATGATCAATACTTTAGAGTTTACATTTAGAGTTTATTAAGCATGTTTCTCTAATGGCTTCGAGTTCAAAAGCTCCTGAAAATCGAATAAATTGATTGCGTCGAGTGCCCTTCCAGTCGATACAATTATTTCAATTGGCTAAGTGGCCTCTAAACTTCTTGTCCGCTCCTCGTTTTTCTGATCCGTGGATCGTGACCGCGACTGCTGATTATGCTGTGTCAGGCGTCAGAACCCCTGGCAAGACTGATCCAGTGTTGCCACATTCCTTGTATTACCACATTCCTTGTATTATCACTTTCCTTGTATTACCACTGTCCTCATATTACCATTTAATTATCACTTCCCTTGCATTACCACGTAAGTACCACTTTCTTTGTATTACCATTGTGTGACCATCGGTCTGTCAGCCCAGCATCTATCCACTAGGCTACTTTGGCTTCATAAAGCCCAAACTGGCCCAAACTAGCATCTCTGAATTTAATTGAATATTTAATTAGGACATCACCATTATCATCATCCAGTGCCTTCCCGGGGGGCGTGAGCGATCATGCCTCTCCACAAATTACGATCTCTGACGTCATGGATCAGTTCCCTTCCGTGCTATGACACAAGGCTGTCAAGACTCTTCTCATGCTATCTTCCTCTATCTATCTTTCCTCAAATCTTTCCGGTTGTCACAACATGTTCCAGTTTTTATTTTCGTATTAAAGTGGCCAAAAGCGATGCGTGCCTCTTTCTGATGTTTGTGATAAGTTTGTCTTTGCGACCAGCTTCCCTTAAAAAAAATTGTGGCTGTCCGATTAATTTTCAGCATCCTTTGGAAATATTGACTCACTTAAAGGAAAAAGCCCAACAGATGGGGCTGGTTATCAACCAAGATAAGACAAAATATATGGTAATGTCAAGAGAAGGAATAGCTAAAAACTCTGACCACATACAAATAGATAATATGACCATTAAAAGAACGGAGACATACAAATACCTGGGTACAATCCTCAACTGCTCCAACATCATAATGGAAGAAATACAAACTAGAATCAATTCTGGAAATAAGATATACTATGCACTACAACATCTACTAAAATCAAATGCGCTATCTCGTAACACCTAAATCACAATATACAAAACACTGATCAGACCAGTTGGGCTGTATGGCTCTGAAACCTGGAGTACAACGAAAGGAGACGAAGCCTTGTTACAAACCTTTGAGAACAAAGTTTTAAGACGTATCTTTGGGCCCATTAGGGACACACAAAGTGGAGAGTGGAAAAGAAGAAGTAACAAAGACATTTATGATCTGTTTAAGTCCCCGCTAATCACTTGTATCATGAAGGCTAATAGACTAAAATGGCTGGGGCATATAGAAGAAAATAGGGAAACAAAACTCGCTTACACTCAGGAAATAAATGACAGTAGACCCCGAGGTAGACCAAGAAGACGGTGGAGAGATAATACATGTACAGACCTACAAGCACTTGGAATCAACGACTGGCAAGAGAAGGTCAACCAGAGAGACGAATGGAGACGGATTGTATCTGCAGCAAAGTACCTCGATGGCTCGGAACGCTGAAGAAGAGGAAGATTCTTCTATAAAACCACATCTCCAAGGCTCCCAGGGAATTTTCGACTAATTGGGGCAAGCTTTTAGTATTCATTGGGTCTCCGTGGCCAAGTGTTTACGCCACCTGCCACGCTCATCAAAGGTTGTTCGGTTCATGAGTGCAGTTTTCGCAGAGATTCCTGAGGGACGTCGCTGGCGCTACGGGGTTCGTGCTCTGTGCGACGCTTTCGGAAGGTCGCTCTGGGGAAAGAAACCGAGCTATATGGTATAAAACTGGTGGAATATTGTATCAGTCCGCTCTGCAGTTAACTGTAACGTGTTGCTCGGGACTAATGCAGGATGAGCGCATGCATGCATGCATATGTGTGTGTGTGTGTGTGTGTGTGTATGAATGTATGTGCGTGAGTATGTTTAACCGTATGAATGTATAATGTGAGTCTATGTGTGTTATTATGTTCATATGCATGTTTGTATGTGGGATTTATGTATATGTATGTACGTATGGATGTATGTATACATGTACGTATGTACATATGGGCGTATGTATTATGATATGCACGCGCACGCGGTTGTTTGCTTGCCTTCCTACCTGCCTAATCGTATGTGCGTGTGTGTTTGGGTGTTTGTATGTATATGTATGTGTGGATGGATGATGGACGGATGGATATACACGTATATACATATATATATATATATATATATATATATATATATATATATATATATATATATATATATATATATATATGTGTGTGTGTGTGTGTGTGTTCCCACGCGCATGTGCGTGAGTGTATAACTTGATTTCATTCGGCCCATGACTCCTCTGCATATTTACTTGCATACCTGATTGTGTGCTCTGAGCGTCTCCACATCATCTAACTGGCTCTCCTGTTTGACAAACGACCCTCCGCCAACCATGTTATGTGATTGTTTAATTATGTCTGTCGATAGTTCATTAGAAAGCCAGGTCATATAATTTGGCGCGCCACGTAATTGAGGACAGCAAGAACCGCTACTCTCTCGGAAATTGCTTCGTTATTGTGACGAAATAAAAGGTTCCGGGATTAAATTACATCCCATGTGTGGCGCATAGAATGTGTGCCTTAACTGTCAGCTCTCAGTGTGTTTGGGTTGTGGTTACCTAGGGTTGGGGAATAGTGATTGCAGGATTATGTACTAGAACACACATACACACGCACACATGCACACGCACACATGCACACACAACGCACAGTTGTACAACACACAATCACGCACAGGAGTAACCAATGTTTATATAAATAAAATGCATGGACGAGTATGGACAACGGGAAATCTTTTTTCAGGACACCAACTGGCTCCTAAGCAATTTCCCATGTTGGAGTCGTGAGGGTCGAACAGTTTTCGCATGCGCAATATCAGTTACAAAATGGCTCCCCCATTATCTATTTGTACCATTAGCTACAGATTAAAGGCATAGGGAGCTAAACATCCAGTAAAGAGGTGCAATATAGGCTGACGGAAAGTCGGTGATTTCCCTAACCCAAGGGACTGTCATACTATACGGTACCAAGACTAGAGTATAATCTCTAAGGTAAGGAGTACGACACAATACACTAACCTCTGCGGTACAAAAATGCAACAGAATTTGACACTTAATCTGAAAGGATGGAAGATTATTTGTGAAAATGAAAAGAATTAATAACTCAACATAAACAAAGATTACCATTTGTTGAGGAGAATAGATTTGCAGAGAATGTGATGATGCTAACAGGAGGTTTGGGGAAGACTTTCCTATTTGCTGATTAACTAATATAGTAAATGGTGCTAAAGGTTAAAGCCAGAGAGTTAATGATGATAGCGAAGGTACTCATTTAGGTAACAAGATAGAGACAATATTATCTTAGTACCAATAGAAGGGTTTCAACATTTTTATAAATTATCAGTCGATACTGCATCCATTGATAAAAGTGAATGCTAAGATGATGCTGTCGAATGATGAGAAAATAGGTCTAACTTTTCTCGTTTACTTGACAACGTTATCAGATAGTATACACAAATATTAATGTTTTGCAATTGTTGCTTGCATGATTCATTCTGTGTTCAAATTAATAATTTCAATCGACTGATTATTTACTAACATAATTTCTTGATTGACTGACTAATTGATAAAGTAAATATAACGAATTGAGTCATATATAGTAAAAAGAAAGCTAATTTTTAAGTAATGAATCATAAATGGTACATTTCAATATTAAGTTAAATCAAGTGAACATAAGAAAAATAATTTCAATAATTTTATAAAATTGTGATTATTAATTGAATTAAAAGAATGATATATATTTATAATATAGTACAATTTAAATATTGAGCACAACCCACTACTGGCAACGCCGATCGCATTCCGGCACGAACCTAAGGCCTATCCACGTCATGGAAGCACTATACTCGAGTTTCGCCCTCGTTTGAGCTCGTCAGTAGTGCATATCCCTGACCGGATCCGGAAACAAGCCCCGGATCACGCGTGTGAAGCGGGTGTGTAACCACGCAGCACACACTGGACACGCCAAATTATCACACCGGAATACCACAACGCTACCCATCGTAGGCTATGCTCAAGATTGCCCAATCGCCGCGACTGACGTCCGTCAATCGATGTGGACCCGAACGATCAGGACTTCTCACTGGCAAGGAACACCAGGCCTCCTAAATCCAGTGAGCAATGATAAAATTGATTATTTGGTTGTTTCGGGATTTGAAATTTAAATATTGAGCACAACCCACTACTGGCAACGCCGATCGCATTCCGGCACGAACCTAAGGCCTATCCACGTCATGGAAGCACTATACTCGAGTTTCGCCCTCGTTTGAGCTCGTCAGTAGTGCATATCCCTGACCGGATCCGGAAACAAGCCCCGGATCACGCGTGTGAAGCGGGTGTGTAACCACGCAGCACACACTGGACACGCCAAATTATCACACCGGAATACCACAACGCTACCCATCGTAGGCTATGCTCAAGATTGCCCAATCGCCGCGACTGACGTCCGTCAATCGATGTGGACCCGAACGATCAGGACTTCTCACTGGCAAGGAACACCAGGCCTCCTAAATCCAGTGAGCAATGATAAAATTGATTATTTGGTTGTTTCGGGATTTGAAATTTAAATATTGAGCACAACCCACTACTGGCAACGCCGATCGCATTCCGGCACGAACCTAAGGCCTATCCACGTCATGGAAGCACTATACTCGAGTTTCGCCCTCGTTTGAGCTCGTCAGTAGTGCATATCCCTGACCGGATCCGGAAACAAGCCCCGGATCACGCGTGTGAAGCGGGTGTGTAACCACGCAGCACACACTGGACACGCCAAATTATCACACCGGAATACCACAACGCTACCCATCGTAGGCTATGCTCAAGATTGCCCAATCGCCGCGACTGACGTCCGTCAATCGATGTGGACCCGAACGATCAGGACTTCTCACTGGCAAGGAACACCAGGCCTCCTAAATCCAGTGAGCAATGATAAAATTGATTATTTGGTTGTTTCGGGATTTGAAATTTAAATATTGAGCACAACCCACTACTGGCAACGCCGATCGCATTCCGGCACGAACCTAAGGCCTATCCACGTCATGGAAGCACTATACTCGAGTTTCGCCCTCGTTTGAGCTCGTCAGTAGTGCATATCCCTGACCGGATCCGGAAACAAGCCCCGGATCACGCGTGTGAAGCGGGTGTGTAACCACGCAGCACACACTGGACACGCCAAATTATCACACCGGAATACCACAACGCTACCCATCGTAGGCTATGCTCAAGATTGCCCAATCGCCGCGACTGACGTCCGTCAATCGATGTGGACCCGAACGATCAGGACTTCTCACTGGCAAGGAACACCAGGCCTCCTAAATCCAGTGAGCAATGATAAAATTGATTATTTGGTTGTTTCGGGATTTGAAATTTAAATATTGAGCACAACCCACTACTGGCAACGCCGATCGCATTCCGGCACGAACCTAAGGCCTATCCACGTCATGGAAGCACTATACTCGAGTTTCGCCCTCGTTTGAGCTCGTCAGTAGTGCATATCCCTGACCGGATCCGGAAACAAGCCCCGGATCACGCGTGTGAAGCGGGTGTGTAACCACGCAGCACACACTGGACACGCCAAATTATCACACCGGAATACCACAACGCTACCCATCGTAGGCTATGCTCAAGATTGCCCAATCGCCGCGACTGACGTCCGTCAATCGATGTGGACCCGAACGATCAGGACTTCTCACTGGCAAGGAACACCAGGCCTCCTAAATCCAGTGAGCAATGATAAAATTGATTATTTGGTTGTTTCGGGATTTGAAATTTAAATATTGAGCACAACCCACTACTGGCAACGCCGATCGCATTCCGGCACGAACCTAAGGCCTATCCACGTCATGGAAGCACTATACTCGAGTTTCGCCCTCGTTTGAGCTCGTCAGTAGTGCATATCCCTGACCGGATCCGGAAACAAGCCCCGGATCACGCGTGTGAAGCGGGTGTGTAACCACGCAGCACACACTGGACACGCCAAATTATCACACCGGAATACCACAACGCTACCCATCGTAGGCTATGCTCAAGATTGCCCAATCGCCGCGACTGACGTCCGTCAATCGATGTGGACCCGAACGATCAGGACTTCTCACTGGCAAGGAACACCAGGCCTCCTAAATCCAGTGAGCAATGATAAAATTGATTATTTGGTTGTTTCGGGATTTGAAATTTAAATATTGAGCACAACCCACTACTGGCAACGCCGATCGCATTCCGGCACGAACCTAAGGCCTATCCACGTCATGGAAGCACTATACTCGAGTTTCGCCCTCGTTTGAGCTCGTCAGTAGTGCATATCCCTGACCGGATCCGGAAACAAGCCCCGGATCACGCGTGTGAAGCGGGTGTGTAACCACGCAGCACACACTGGACACGCCAAATTATCACACCGGAATACCACAACGCTACCCATCGTAGGCTATGCTCAAACAACCCGAAACAACCAAATAATCAATTTTATCATTGCTCACTGGATTTAGGAGGCCTGGTGTTCCTTGCCAGTGAGAAGTCCTGATCGTTCGGGTCCACATCGATTGACGGACGTCAGTCGCGGCGATTGGGCAATCTTGAGCATAGCCTACGATGGGTAGCGTTGTGGTATTCCGGTGTGATAATTTGGCGTGTCCAGTGTGTGCTGCGTGGTTACACACCCGCTTCACACGCGTGATCCGGGGCTTGTTTCCGGATCCGGTCAGGGATATGCACTACTGACGAGCTCAAACGAGGGCGAAACTCGAGTATAGTGCTTCCATGACGTGGATAGGCCTTAGGTTCGTGCCGGAATGCGATCGGCGTTGCCAGTAGTGGGTTGTGCTCAATATTTAAATTTCAAATCCCGAAACAACCAAATAATCAATATAGTACAATGTTTTTTTTTTTTTTTTTTTTTGGGGGGGGGGGGGGGGTAATTGATTATATTATTGCAATTTATAAATTCATTTCATAAGAATAGGACCTTTCAAAGATAAATGGTAATATATTCTTTATTGATTATTGAATCAAAGTCAGATACACAAGAAGGTCCATGAGAAAATTGAAGCACATAAAACATCAAGAGAAACTCGAATCACAACAAAACAACAAAAACAGATCAAAACATGTCCAACCCACCCCCCCCCCCCCCCCCCCCCCCCTCCACCCACCGAAGACTCGGAACAAAGTAGGGCACACATTAAAGAACCCAGGATAATAAAATATGTTTCTTTCAAGCTCACGGTAACATAGCCAACGATTATATGACTCCAAAAGATTTTGAAACGTTAATCTAAGATCTCCACTACCCCCCGCCCCCATTTAATTTTCTTTTTCTTTTCCCACACCCCCACAACGCTAAACGGCAAAAGTGCGAAAGAAAAGAAGACAAGAAGATGCAAAATTCCAACACAGGTAACTTCACCGTTGGTTTAGTTACCGACAGTTAGTTAAAAAGCAATAAAAAAATAATAATCAACGTTCTTCGTAACGGTTTAAGTTTCCAAACACCATCTTATATTTGGTTTGTTTTTGTTTTAACATTTAAAAAGTGTTTGTATCAATGTGATAAAGAACTGATGTTACGGACTCAGGCGAGATAAAAAGCCTTAATATAAATTCTAGTAGTTTAAAACAATGTTTACAAGGCAACCGGGTCAACTTCATTGTACCGGATTTTAATCCATAATGATCGATATCTTTCCTCAATTGTCTGCTAATTGTGCGTGATTAGCGTCGCACAAAACACGAACTCCGTAGCTCCAGCGACGACCTCCAGGAGAATCCAGGAAAACTGCAGTCATGAACCGAACGATGTGGCCTGGAGTAGAGCCTCACAGCCTTCAAACACAAGGAGACTTCCCTTTTCGAAACATTCGACAAACGATCATTGTATTTCCTAAGGGTGTAAATTTGCAAAACATCCCCATTCTCTCTCTCTCTCTCTCTCTCTCTCTCTCTCTCTCTCTCTCTCTCTCTCTCTCTCTCCTCTCTCTCTCTCTCTCTCTCTCTCTCTCTCTCTCTCTCTCTCTCTGTGTGTCTCTCTTTCTTTCTTTCTTTCTTTCTTTCTTTCTTCATTTCTTTATTTCATACTCTCTCTTTCTTTCCTTCTCTCTTTTTACTTTTATTCTCTCTCTCTCTCTCTCTCTCTCTCTCTCTCTCTCTCTCTCTCTCTCTCTCTCTCTCTCTCTCTCTCTCTCTCTCTTATTGTTTTGAAACATTAAACAGTTAAGACCAGGGATGGAGTTATTGCCTTTCCATAGCACAAAGCCTGGGCTAAAATATAGAGATCATGTGTTGCCCATGCAGCATGATCCCTCTCTCGGCCTGCCTAGTTCACTCCAGAGGAAAGGTAACACCCCTACATCTGGAACAAGACAAGCTGCAGAAGCTGCCGGATCAGCAAAGCAATGCTCTAACTGTCCGCCTGTCGGAGCTTCGATCCTAGACCAGTCGCCAACCAAGGCTTAGGGCCTGGTCTGCCCTGCCATGACAATTTTGTCTTTAGCTTGCATTTCCTCGCACCAGGGTAAGGCTTGTACCCTCCCAATTGCGCTCTTCCGCCCGAAGCCGTTGGCACAATGTGGGGTGTCGGGTTTGGTAAGCGCCACCCAACGTTCGGCGCTAACAGAAACCAGGTAGTACCGTCCATTCTTTAAACCATACCATTAAACAGTATCAAATTGATAAAGACCAGGTGTGATGGACTCAAGCGAGATAGAAAGACATAATATACATTATAGTAATGAGACTTGAGCAAGTATTGACAACTGAGCGGATGTAAACACACACACACATTATCCCTATCGAAGTGGCAAAGCCGCTAGCTTGCGTTACCAAGGAGTGGGTTCGTTTTAGGTCGCTATTCGAGTCACGAGTCCACTTTTCCTCTGAGAACTCTGGAGTTCGTCTTCTGTGCGACACTTTCAGCAGGCCGTTCTGTGGAAAGAGATCGAGCTATATGGAATAAAACCCGGTGCTAGTTAGTTAGTTAGTTAGTCGAGGTTCCAACTTCACGGCAACGGGTCGTCCCCATTATGCTCCATTCCCGTGCCAGCGAATATCACACAAAATGCTCCCCACTGTCCAATGTGAAAAGTGGAATAGACGGGAGTCTCGGCAACCGCACAGGTGCACTGTGCATAATGCCGCCGTCAGAATGTCAACATAAAATTCATCCACGAATACCACAGTTCATCGTCGATGGACTCGGCAGTCACCAGAACGACTTCACTGACCCAGGTTTTCTCACACGGCTCGGTCTTTTACCGCAGAGCGACCCGCCGAAAGTGTCGCACAAAGCACGAACTCCGCAGCTTCAGCGCCGACTCCCAGGAGTCTCCCGAAAAATGCACTCATGAACCGATAGGGCAAAACAGTCAATTCAGCAACCGCCGGTAGCCATTGTTCCGAACGTGCAGTTCACTGTACAGGACAGATGTAAAAGCATTCCACTCGAATTTCACAGCTCACGGTGTCGCCCACGCATTTACTCAGTAGCAGGCGACGGAACCATGTCTACCAGTCCAACATGAGGAAAATGCGATTGCAAACCGTAGCCACAAGCATAAACACGCCACAGGCCTTAACGGCTCAACGCCTAACCGCCATGTTGGGGACCTGTGCAATTAATTCGATCCCCTTGCTCTAGCCGGTGCTTTGGCGAAGGGGTTATGAACGCTATTCGCAATCGAGCATACCCCGTTCAGAACACAGCTGCGGAGGATTTGAGAGCAGGCCGCATTTTTCATACTGTAATATATTTCTTGCCAACCTTCACAGCGCTGTTTTTAAATTCCCCGCACTACCCTTCCTGTTTACAACAAGCGCCAACAATCACCAACATACTGAAATTTAAAAGTATATGAAAGAAAGTATTAGCGCGAGAGTTAAGAAAAGGATACATTTACATCACCAAAGTGGAAATCGCGCACATTCCTAAACCGTGTGACAATATTCCTAAGATAGTTTGCAACAAGCGTCGTGATTGGACGTGACGTCAAACAAAAGGAACAGGGCTTAAAAATGGTGTGGCAAACCCGCAAAAAATCAGTGTACTCAAACCACGAGCTAAAGAACCTTTACGAGCAAACGTAACAGAAGAAAGACCACTGAGCTTACCGGAATGGTAGCCTATGCAAACTTATCCCTAATTATAACATTACAGTAGGAGAAGAGACGAAGCACCAGCCTGTGAATGTGCAGCCAGCGAACTTGGAAAAATGAAACCAAGTCTGGGAACCCGAAATCTTCTGACAGTATTTGTGAAGAAGACACTCAAATTTGGTGAAGGTAAGAACTCTATTGTGCGTATATATATATATATATATATATATATATATATATATATATATATTACGTTAGTCGTGATCCTTTCCCAACAGTTGGTAAGTGGCGTGTTGTAACAATGTGGTTAGTCTTTAAGAACTTAATTCCAGAGAGACTAAAAGACGTTATTCAAATGTCGGAGTTCATAGATAAACTGCACGAGGTAAAACCATTGTGGAGGTATTTTCTTCTAGGTATGTAGATTCTATGAATGTAAAAACATTAAACCTAGGTTGTACATTTCACTCCGTCAGCAGGAAAGCAAAATTAACAGTGATTTAGGAGTTTGTGATTAACTTAGGATTTATAAGATTTAGTTCAGTTGTACGGAAATACTTTACATGTGCAATCACATTTATAAGACTTGGTGTAATTTGTAAGAGAAACAGTACACGAGCACAGGGTATGTTAAATAGTTCTTGATGTGCATCATAATCTTGTGTATTCGGTGGAAGCATTCATGTGGTGAGTCCAGTGTGATGTCATTGATATTAAATATGTGAATTTATCATGTCACATAAGCATGCCTAAAAATCACCCATGCAAGTTATGATTATGCGTTATGATGATTGATTGTAGATTCATATGGTGATTCCATTTTGATTTCATTGACATTAAATATGTGAAGTTATCATGTTTAAGACACATCAGTATGCCTAATTTTCATCCAGGCGAGTAGGGTTGTGATTGCTGATGAGTGATTGTGGATTGAGTGAGGAGAAAATGTTAGTGATAACTCATACACTAATTAATAACTTAGTGCCCCCCCCCCCCCCCCAAGCACACCACCACTCTGTAGTCCATATAACTCATGTTACAATCATATGGTCTTGTGTCCTGAATTGTAGTGGATGAAACACTTATTAATAATTTGGTGCACTCCTAAGCATGACACCCATCTGTATTTCATATCACTCATGTTACAGGGACGCAGAGGTGTTTCCAAGGCACCAGGGCCGGGTTATATACTGGCCAAGACCTATTGACGCGTCCTCGTCGAGCGTCCTGGGCAACAGGTCCCTTCGGGGTCCTGGCTAAAGTCAGTAGGATCGCCGATTCCTCTGAA
This sequence comes from Cepaea nemoralis, assembly GCA_014155875.1. Lineage (NCBI taxonomy): Eukaryota > Metazoa > Mollusca > Gastropoda > Stylommatophora > Helicidae > Cepaea > Cepaea nemoralis. The sequence goes on from JACEFZ010004671.1 coordinate 73,269, forward strand.
GTCGGAGAGTGTCTGCCTGTACGGCGAGGAACCACCAGTCTGCACACCAATAAGCCAGACATGGGACAACGGATACTCACGCAAACCTCAGGTCCTGTATGACATCACGCTGATGTTGGACAACAGGATGTCTTCATCCGACATACATGACTTCACGTTGGAGCTCAAGCCAACGAACACAAGCAAGCAAGCAAGCACTCATGTTACACTCATATAGTTTATGTCCTAAAGTGTGTTAGAGGATAATGATTATAATGATGATGATGATAATGATGATTATGGTGATGATGATGATGATGATGATTATAATGATGATGTTAGTGATGATGATGATGATGATGATGATGATGTGAATAGTGATTATGATTATGATGATGATGATTATATGATGATTATTATGGTGATTATATGGTTATTATTATAATAATGATGATTATGAGGTAACGGCATATTACATACATTGTGAAGATGAGGGAAAATACTCTTCTCCGAAGCATTTTGATTAAGAAGAATTCACCTGAATGTTATACAGGAGAAGATACCACAATGTACTTATATTGTTTATAAACAAATACTCATTGCATTTAGGAATGAATTGCAAATCTTAAGGTATGAGAACCTTTTCTTTTGAATGGAAGGATATCTATGGAAAATAATTATGAACAAAAGGGAATGGTGAACATAAGTATCAAATTCTGAATAGATCAAGGTATTACTCAACCTAGAGACCGTGATTGACAGGCATGGGTGAAGATGACACTGCTTATCTGGTTGTCTAAACCTTGAGTACCCTATAATGAAGGATTGGGTGGAGAGTGACCAGTCATAGGGTTGATACTATTAGAAGAAAACCAAGGCTCTCTTCCTCACTTGTTTATGTTTCCCTAGGATCAACATTCACTGTATTTATTTTCCTTGTGTTTTCTTGGAAGTGTTACAGTCTTACATTTCTAATGTTCATATCGATGAATTTATGTTTGATGCTGGTCCTTATTAGATCCATCTAGATCCACAACTGACTTTTGAGTGAAGTACCTGGACAGAGTGATGCAGAACATTATTCAAAAAGCAACCGCCTGCAAGAAGTTCCACTAAACATTTAGGACAGGTAACTATATTTAAAGTATATTCCTTATCTATAGGATTGAGTGTGTTTCTTGTCTACTGGGATGGGAATGTTCCTTGTCTACTGGGAGAGTATGTTCCTTTCCTACTGTGTTGAGTATGTTCCTTTCCCTCGACGACAAAACTCAACCGTTTTAAATACCCAGTTCTTCAGTTCGTACAAGAGTGTCCACCCTCGCTCAAGGAGATTCGACAATAAAAACTCGAGCATCGAGTTTTAGTTTTCACGTGAGTTTTTTCTATTTCCTCCGGTAATTGCCATACATTATTTCTGTTCTTACCGAAAAAAATAACCTGATTTGGTTCTGGTGTTGTCGACAGGAAATCTTGACAATAATGGTGATTTAGCTCCGATAGGGCGGCCGCGTGTGATACCATCGATCGGGTAAGGGAATTGATTGCAAAGAACTGGTGATAATTTCCTGGGAGAAAGCCACTCTTTCATGTATGAATAGCCGAGTGCTGGTGGAATCTGCAGGGAACGCCCGAGCATTGGTGATCGTTCGAGCGAGACGCCGTGTACATATTGACCTGGAGCGGAGTCAGGGACTGGTGGAGAGGCAGATGGATAAGGTAGAGAGAAACAAACAGGGAGACAGACAGAAGT